>JAOXYA010084788.1:0-11239 GCA_028565675.1 Sorex palustris
GGGGACCATATGGGGTGCTGGGAATCGAACCTGTGTCGGTCATGTTGGCTGCGTGCAAGGCAAACACCCTACCCACTGTGCTATCACTCCAGCACCTAATTTCACTTTTTTTCCCCCGCTTTGGTTTTTGGGTCCCACCCGGTGATGCTCAGGGGTTACTCCTGGCTCTGCACCCAGGAACTACTCCTGACAGTGCTCAGGGATGCTGGGGATGGAACCTGGGTTGGCCCCATGCAAGGCAAACACCCAAGCCATTGTACTATCATCCCAGCCCCATGAATTTCACTTCTGATGAATGTTTTTCCATCACAATGGTCCCACCAGTTATGGGGATAGCATAAATCCAACTGGGAAACGGCGTGCACCTAAGAGGCAGTGAGGACATGCGTGCTCAATTTCTTGCAAAGAAGCGGGTGATGAATTACTCAAAAGCCAACACTTCAAGGCCCACATCCGTATGTTTTGCTTTTTTTATCACAAAAAAAAAAAAAGTGCCCCAAAGAAGAAAAAAAGACAATAAAGTCAAGGGTTAGGATAAAAATGTGCCATAGCAAGTAAAATAAAAAATAAAACAGGGAAAAAACAGTGAGGGGGGGGGGGGGAAGAGCTGCAGCAGAGGCAACATTAACCCTTTAACTGCCAGGGAGGTGTGTCAAGCCATTCTTGTAGAAAAGGAGCAGAGACCAGGCGACTTTGGGGTCTGGCCTCTGGAATTGTCTCCATCTTAGTAGGAAACGCTCCACAGGGTGGGTGGAGCTTTTCTTGTTACTTTCCCTGGTACTCCCAAGGGTGACTCCCAAGCCACATGGAAGGCAAGTAGCCCTACTGTTCCCCGCTGGGCTGTGGCCCAGGAACAACAACAAAAAACAAACGAACCAACAAACCAGAGCAAACACCAAACATCAAACATGGCTTGTAGCATAGCTGGAATTTTCCAGAACCCAATTTCATTTTAAGCCTTCCTGCTGATCCAACTGAGTACTCTGATGATCTAACTAAGTCCCTTTGCACAGACAGGAAACTGAGGCCTGGAGAGAAATTATCTATGCAGGCGCTCTACAGACCGGAGACGGCATTCCCCTCCCAACCCCCCCCTCCCCACCCCAATAGTCCTCTCTGCAGACCAGATGACAACCTGGGGCGCCCAAGCATGTAGTCAGAATCATCCATCAGAAAAGCCCCTTTTGTTATGACATAGAAGCCAGGCCCCAGCTAAACAGGAAAACCACTCTAAGTAAATTAAACCCAATCTTTTATTTTTTTTCAAGATGGGAGACTGATGAGTACATTTACCTCATTCCTCAAACCCCCAGGACTGCTACATGCCAAGTATATGGTCCAGCGGCCAAGCTATCTGCCTTGCCCAAAACTGAAAATGCTTTGAAGAACTTTCCTGGAGAGGCCACTCGGAGCTGTCCTAGCTCTGCACTCAGGAATCCTGGGGAAGGGCTGGGGGACCACGAGATGGCGGTTTGACCCCGACACTACCCTATGCACTGGACTACCCACTGACCCATGAAGGACGTTTTTGAGAAATGAAAATCCCATACATGCAATGGGATGAAAGTACCCTACCCAGAGGAAAGCAATGCCCCTGGGGGGAAGACGGGATCCCACAGCATTGAGGAGTTCGCTATGGGCAGTCCGCCACGTACAGTAAGATGATCCTACCTCTGAAATACCTCTGTCCTCAGACAGTCCATTTATAGCCTCTACTTCCAGACGACTTCTGATAATTAGAACAGTATGGCATTGTCCTCTGACTTAAGGACAAGGCTTCTGCTACTGGAATCTCACTCACAAGGACACGGTGTGCAGGGTCTGGAGAAAGGCTCACTAAAGGAAGCCCCACCAGAATTTAAACTTTTCAACCCAGGGGGCCCTACTTGGGGAAGGCTATCAACCATTTAGTCATCTGAGGGCATTGCCCACCGCAAGACTACGGCATGTGCTGCTCCAAACAAATGGGTCAACCTGGATAGGATCAAAGCCATGGGGGAGTCTGGGAAGACAGACACGGACGTTTAAAAGACACAGGAAGTCTGAACGGCCTTCCAGGTCTTGCTTCCCAAGTGCCGAGCAGAGCAACCTGCTGCTCTATTGAGCCCGGACCATACCCCAAAGAGAGAAAAACTGGTCACAGGTTTGCAGCCACGAGAACAACAGTGACAGCAAACTGCCCAGATTCGAATGACGAGGTATCCCAGTATTTTTAAGTGAGATGCACATGACTGCTTGATGTACCGGGAAAAAAAAAATTCGTAGTGATTTTCAAGTCGAGGTCTTCCTTGTTAGAAGGTTGCTTTTTAGGTTTCCACCATGGAGGCAGGCTGAGGTGGATGGGAGCAGAATTGGTGATGGGAAATGTGCTCTGTTAAAGGGACAGGTGTTGGAATACCGTATGACTGAAACCTAATGGTGAACAACTTTGTGACTGTGTATCTCATGATGAGTCCATTGAAAAACTTTATTTTTAATTTTTTTTAAAAAATTGCTTTTTATTAAAAGTAATGAGATAGGGAAACCAGATATCTAGATCTTGCTTGGAGTGAGTCAAGTCAATTGCGAAAATTAAAGAGAAAATTGACAACATGTAAGTCATTTTGCTAGATTTTGGACCAGAAAATATGATAACGGAGTCAGGTTCTAGTTGACAAAAAGGTGGTCCTGATCTTTCAAAAATACATTTTAATGTGTTTGCTGACAAAATTATGCCTAGAACTTGCATCAATATGAGGAAATGTGGGGCTGGAGTGATAGCACAGCGGGTAGGGCGTTTGCCTTGCATGCGGCTGACCCGGGTTCGAGGCCCAGCATCTCATATGGTCCCCGGGGCACCGCCAGGGGTAATTCCTGAGTGCATGAACCAGGAGTAACCCCTGTGCATTGCCAGGTGTGACCCAAAAATAAAAAAAAAATATGAGGAAATGTTTAAAAAAATAAATGAGAAAAGATTGGCTGTGTTTATTTTTTTGGTCTATATAATTATTTTTTTTGGGGGGGGGAGCCTTTTTGGGCCACACCCAGTGGTGCTCCAGGCACGGTCTCGGCTCTGAATTCAGGGTATCACTCATGGTGGGTCTCAGAGGACCATAAGGGGTGCTGGGCATGGTACCTCGGTCAGCCTAATGTAAGGCAAGTGCCCTGCTCACTGTACTATCGCTACGGCCAGTATGTTAATAACAGCTGGAGCTGGGAGAAGGATTTAGAGAATTATAGTATTTATTTTCCTACTTTTATACTCAGCTGAAAATTTCCTAATAAAGATAGTTTTGAGTACATAAATCAAAGGTGGTTCCTTCTTACCTTTCCCAGAATCTTTTACTACAATGTCAGAGATTTCAAACAGCTTCAGAGGAAGGGACATCTTCCGGTTGGAGGCTATGGTCTTCAGGAGGCCAGGAAGAAGGGTGGTGCGCGCCACCTGCAGGGATGAGATGGAACAGCACTCACTAAAAAGCAACCAGTCAGCCAAGATGAGAAACAAAAGCAAAAGCAAAAGCAAAAAAAAAAAAACAAACTTGCTCTGGAAAGGGCAATTGCCTAAAACACCCCAGTCAGTTTCAACTTTCAATTCCAAAATTTACAAAGAATGCTGAAAATATTCTGTCTTCCAAAATGACAAGCTGAAAATTCCTACATTTTATTTAAAAAAAAAAAAAGAAGATAAAAACAATAAAAATGAGCAAGATCAGGGTCACTCCTGGTTCTACACTCAAGGATCACTCTTGCAGGGATAGAGTCCAAGGGCTCTACCCACTGCACTATCTCTCCTGCCCCGGGCCAAGACAGCTTAGACAGCACTATGTTATTTAAGGTCGTGAGCAACTTTACACTTAATTTAACTATAAAAAAAAATGAACATCTTATGTTTCTTTGATAGCAGTCGGGCATCTGTACTGGAAAAGCAAGAGTAAATGGAAAGTGTCTAAAAGGCAGACTCTCAGAGCTAATAGACTTTGTGCAGAACTATTGATCTGTAAGTATGCTAAGCCACAGCTATTTATAGTGACATTTTAATGTATTTCTGACTTGTTTTTCTTCCATTTATTAAGACAGGATATAAGCCCTTAAGAACATAACATTATATCTTAAGAAATCTCTCAAGTCTGTTATGTGAAACTGGGAGAAAAATTGGAACAAACTCAAAAACCCATTGAAACTATTGAACCATTGCTCTATGTAAATAAATTTCAGTATCTATTAAAAAGATGACCATGGACATCTTTTAAAGCAGGAGAGGTCCTGAGAGAGCTCAACAGGCTGCCACTTTTGCATATGGGAAGGCGTGGGTTCAATCCCCGGCACAACATGGTCAGTCCACAGAGCACAGCCGGGAATAGCCCAGGGTACCATGGGGCGTGGCTCCCAAACAAAAATAAAATTTACAATAGAAAAAAAAATGTAAAAATGAAAGCACAAGAAAAGTTACCGAATCTCAGAAAATGCACTACAGAAACTCTAAGCTCAATCCTTTCACAGCAGTATACAAATTCATCAAAGTTCTGACAACAAATAAAAAGAAATAACTCATGTAAGTGATGTATTATTACCAATGGGGATCTTTAATTAGTGTAGCGCTAATGTGTCATCATAGTTCGAAGTTCTACAGGTACAATTTAGATTTTTAAGCTAGATTTAAACACTTTTAGAACCTTGAGAATTCAAAAACTAATCCATACCCCTACTTTTACTATAATGAAAACCAAGCTCCAAGGAATTGTTGCAAATCTTGAGAGCTCACCTCTAAGAACTTAAAAACTTGATTTTTTACCTAATGCAGTCTCTCTGATACGAGAACAAAATTTGCTCTAAAGGCTAGTGTAACAAATAATAAAATTGCACAGGCAACAACAAAAGGAATAGTTTACTGCTATGAAAGAGATGGGATTTGAAGTCACGATGAAGCAGATTCTGACTCTGAAATGCTCTTTTTAGAGTTCATATCCTAATCTGCAAGTCATTTACCACCGACAACAGACAAAGGCAGGTAGTCTGGTTCTCAGTAAAAGCCCTAAATGATGTGCAACTGCCACTGGACTAGAGACGGTGATGCGAGTGACATAGCCAGGAGCTGGTGGAGCAACTAATTTCAGAGCAAGTGACTTAATGCAGGCACTGGGAGCAGGTTACAGACAGTGGGAGAGAGATGAAATCTGAGCAGAGCACCAACAATCAGTTCTGAAAGGGAAATGCAGAGGCCGGGAGGGCGGGCTCTGCATTCGCGTTGAGGAGAGCCACGTGCCTCCCTGCCTTGTGTGATTCCCAGCTCCGACTTGGCGACCTCTGAGCACCACGCCATGAGCACCACCAGACAGTGGCACAGGAAAGAAAGAAATGGCAAATTCAGACCACATGATCCAAACAGCATAACAGAAAGAACCCTAGAGTTTAAAGTTAGTCAAGAAAAGACCGGAGGGGCTGGAGCAATAGCACAGAGGGTAGGGCATTTGCCTTGCACGTGGCCGACCCGGGTTCAACTCTCAGCATCACATATGGTCCCGCGAGCACCGCCAGGAGTAATTACTGAGTGCATGAGCCAGGAATAATCTCTGAGCATTGCTGGGTGTGACCCAAAAAGCAAAAAAAAAAAAAAACTAAAATATTTTTAAAAGCATAACTTGGCCATCTGAGCTATAGTAACAGAAGGAACTTTTCCTAACTTACGTACTACCTCTCGGGTTTTATTCAAATACTGCATCTATTTAAAACGCTTACCTGAAATTCGGCTGTCTTAGGATTACTTATGTGCACTGCCTTTGTTGCAGAGATGTCCACACCAAGTTTGTCAGCAATATCCTCCTTGGAGCACTGAGAAGTACATAACAAAAACAGGTCAACAGGGAAAAGGAACGACTAAATTTAATACTTAAAAAGTATATAACACTGTAGGTCAACTTATGGACTGACAACAATGTAGGTTCTTCATGTAAAATATTAAATTCTTGGTATCAGTAAGTTAAAATACGCTCAGAATAAACACATGCCACTTTATTTCAGACCGACTGAAGATACAACTTAACATCAATAGTCCTCTTATGACGAGTCCGAGCCATTACATAGAATTTAAGGGCATTTTTCACCAGGACATGGTGGCAAAACCTTAACGCGGGTCCAAGATACAACGCAATAAAACATTCAGCCCAAACTAACATCAACAATAATGGTTAATGAGTCACTTCAAGAATAATAATGTTGGGGCTGGAGTGATAGCACAGAGGGTAGGGCATTTGCCTTGCACGTGGCCGAGCTAGGTTTGATCCCCAGCATCCCATATGGTCCTCCCAGCACCGCCAGGAGTAATTCCTGATGCAAACCCAGGAGTAAACCCTGAGCATTGCTGGGTGTGACCCCCCCCAAAAAAAGGAATAATGTTAAGAGCAATATTATAGTCACATATATTAATGGAAACGTTACTGGTGCCCGCTCAAGAAAATCGATGAATGGGAGAGCAGTGCTGACAGTGGTGACATATATTAATACTAATTTTCTGAAGAGTTTACAACCAAACCTGAAAACTGATGTACTAGCAGATTATTATACTGATCTTCAGGGTCAAACTGTTCAACAAAATGGTCCTTGGGGACAAACAAGTTGGCCAACATTTCACACGGGAAAAAAAAAATTCGTTTCAATTCATTTCGCACGACGCCAGTGCTAAGGATTCCTGTGAAACTCTCAGAGCAGCAGTGGACTCGCTGATGTAGAAGGGCAGCAGAGTGGAGAACGTGCAGGCACACGGTGGGGAATGGAGTTACCACTTCCCCGAGCACAGGGGAATTTGTGCAAACAGATTTAGCCACGAGAACAGTTCATTAGGAAAGGCAACCTGCATGGCACAATCTACACTCAGAAGAAAGGCGTCCAGGCCAGGGAGGTGTCTGAGTAACTTTGCATTTTATCACAGTGCGAAGCCAGCTGGTATGGGGACAGAGGCAACTACTTAAATGAAGGCAGCCAAAGTGGCAGTGGCTAGAACACAGGAAAGAAACCTTAAATGGTAACGTTTCTTTGAAAGCACCAGGTAAACACTACCATGAGTAAATGAAACCAACATTTTCGACAAATATCCTTCTAACAAGATGACAGGAAGTAGTTAATCTAAAAAAGAGTGCTAATTTAGGGCTGGGGTGTGGCTCCCTGGTAGAGCTCATGCCTTGCATACGTGAGGGTTTGATTCCCAGCTCTGCAAAAATAAAAACAAACAAAAAAAACCCCAAAAATTTATTTAAGTAAGCTTACTTAAAAGAAAACATCCAACTAGCAAAATAATAAAGCAAAGGCCCAAATAATGAGATGCAAACATTTATATTTTAGAAACTGGGTTTTACAAAAAGAACTACAGAGCTTGTATAACTAGGCCAAATGTTCAGGGATATTCACGGTTGCTTGGAAAGTGCCTACTTTCACATGGTGTCTTGCACACTGCGATTCCTCCAGGAAAGCTGTGCCCGCAAACCTGAATCTTCTCAGCTGTCCCTTGGTGCTGAGGTGACCTGGGACAGTGGGGCTGGCTGTGAAGCACTGACTGTGGCCAGCCGCAAGGTAGGCCTGGGGCGCAGAGAGGCCAGGGCGGAAATCCCCGGTGGGCTGCAGCCAAGTTACGGGTCTTCCTCGGGGATGCAAGTGCCTCGGAGAGCCGAGCCGTGCAGAGACCAAGGACCCCGCAGAGCAGCCAAGCACAGACACCCCTAGGGAGGTGCAGCACCATGGGCTCTCACCAAGCACACAGGAGGGAAGGTTCCAAGGACAGGGACTGGGGGTGAGCGTGCTACAGCAGTGAGTGAGCTGTGCTGGGAAGGGAAAGGGGGCTGGCGCAGGGGAGGGCGGCCACAGGGGGACTATCATGGCAGCTTGTTTATAAAATCAATCTCGGGGCCGCTTAACAGACTGTTCAAAACGAAAAAAGAGGGGCAGAAGCAATGGGACGGGACCCAAGGCACTTGCCCTAACAAGCCGTGGAGTCCGGTTCAAATCCCCAGCCCCACTGGGAGGGACCCCCAAGCAAGAACAAAGTCTGTATTTCTCAGCACTACATTTCGCATTTTCATGCCTGGAGAGGCTCCCCGGCCGAAGTGTCCAGCCAGGGCTACGTGGGTCTGGACCAGCGAGCTGGCACCAGGGGGAGCCAGAGGCAAGCACTGCTGAACAAGTCCAAGGTGGGCTAAGGATTTGGCTCTGAGACCAGCCGTGTGCCAAGAGCATTCTGGGTTCACAGACTCAGATGAGCCTCACCTGTAAGGGAAACTGCAGAAAAAAAACAAACAAACAGGCACGGGGGACCTGTGATGAGATTTATTTTAAGCTCGATATCCAAGTTTGCTCAGAACACGACGGGGCCCCCTCCCCCCAGCTCCCCAGTTTTCCAGTAGCTTGGCAGTCACACCCACAAACTGCCCCCCACAACATATAATCCCACCCATGGCTGAGATCCGGAGACTCTGAAAAAAAAGCTCCCCGAAGAGAGCCACGCGGAAAGTCCTGGAGCGCCTGGCCGCAAATGCTCTTACACCCTAGCCCACTGATGTACCAAGAGCAGCACACGTGTGTTTGGGTCTAACATACATGCTTGTAATCTCTTACACAAGGGCTTAAATGGCTCCGGGATGAAATACAAGAAAACTGTCCTCTCATGGTGGTGGGAAGGTGCACGGTGGTGGGATTGGTGTTTGGATACTATCTGTAATGAACTATTGTGAACTACTTTACAAAAATAAAAATAAAATAAAATAAAATAAAAAAGGTAGTTCTGGCTTCAATCCCATCATTAAAGAATATGTAAAAGTTAAAATTAAGGGAGAGAGATATTACAGAGCTCAGAGCCAAGCCTGCTTCTAGCCTCAGCGCCGCTTATGGCCACCCAAGCACAGAGCCATGAGTTAGCCCCAAGCACTGCCGGATGTGGCCCCCAAGCCCCCCCCCCGCCCCAAAATTAATCAGTCCAAAGGCTAGGGTGCCGGTGACCACTAAGATGTCTCACCATTCGGTCTCAGGAGTCTGTCGTCAGTACAGACCCTGGGGCTCAGCAGATGGCACGCAGCTGCTCAGAGAGGCTGAATTAAAAATTACGGGGCTGGGCTAGAGCTACCCTGTGGGTAATGAAAGCCCAAGAGAGGACCAGGAGAGAGACTGTGCCCAGCCCTCCATGGCAGTGAACCCCACTGCTCCGTCCTTACAAGACTGAGAGTTGCAGGCTGGACTGGGGTTGAGATAAGGAAACAGGCAGAGCTGCCCCTGAAGAGATGCCTCTGGGCTTTGAGCCAGGCTGATTTCACTGGGGTGCCTCAGATGGGAGCAGGCGTTGCCCCTCCACCTGCCCCTAGGAATCTCTGCAGCCACCAACTTCCACAACCCAGTGAAAAGCCCAGGTACTTGGGATTAGTGAAGGCAAACGCCAGGCCTCATGGGATAGGGAAAGGGCCGGCCCTCCCCACCTCCCTGTCTTAACAGGACCCTCGAGATACGCTCACGAGCTACATCAGGTGACTATTTAGGCCACAATCCAGAGACACACAAAAGAATCTTGGAACCGAGCAGCTCAAGGCAGCGATTTCTCCAGCCACTAATTATCTAAAATTTTAGATTTCTAAACAGGGGGCAATACAAATAAATTATCTAGCACCTGTCTATTTGGCAGATTTGAGTGGTGGTGGGAAATTCAAAATAATGGTGGTGTGATTGGTGTCAAAGTATCGAATGTAGGGGCTAGAGCGATAGCACAGCAGATAGGGCGTTTGCCTTGCACGCGGCTGACTCGGGTTTGATTCCCAGCATTCCATAGGGTCCCCTGAGTATCGCCAGGAGTCATTCCGGAGTGCAGAGCCAGGAGTAACCCCTGTGCATCACCAGGTGTGATCCAAAAAAAAAAAACAAACAAGAAAAAAAATGTATATATCGAATGTAATTCATTATTGTGAACATCTTTATGAAATTAAAAAAAAAATTTTTTTAGGAGTCGAAGAAATAGGGCAAGGGCGTTTGTCTTGCACATGGCTGACCTCGGTTCAATCCCTGGCATCCTATAAGGTCCCCCAAGCAAAGACAGGAGCGATTCCTGAGTGCAGAGCCAGGAGTAACCCCTGAGCATCACTGGGTGTGACCCAAAAAGCAAAAATAAATATATAATAATTTTTTTAAAGTTTTAAAGATTTATAAAAAGGAAGAGCTGCTCCCATCCCTGCTGTGGCCTGCTTTTGGCCCTCCATCATGAAGCTGGTATTTACGGATGAAAATGATGCTGTGGGCACCCCAGAAAGGCTCAGAAGCAAACAGTGTAAGTGAGGTGTGTGTGTGGGGGTGGGGGGGGGAGGGAGACCAAGTGGGAAAGCACGTGCTGAGCACAGGCACAGCCCTGACTCTGATCCCTGGCGCAGAGGCCCTGCCCACAAAGGGCCACATGCTGGGAGTGTTCCTGGCGGTGCCCTGGCACCCAGCCAGGAGGGCCTACCCCACAGGGCCAAACACCGCAGGGAGTGGCCCCTGCTAAAAAAAAAAAAAAGAAAAAGAAAATTTAAAGCGGGCCAAGGAAACTACAAATTGTATACACATTTCAATCTCCCAAACGGTCAGTCTGCTGGGGCGGGGGATTTCCTTCTGATTTTGCAATAAAATCCATTTCCTGATTTGAGCCTTTTATGTCAGCTTTTCAACTCAAAGCAAATGTTTGTGAACATGTTCAAAGACAAAGAAGCTGGTCTAATGTGGAACAGCCCGCAAGCCCCGAGCCAGGGCGGCATCAAGTGGGCATGGCTACCCCCAAAAGGCGGACTGAAAGGCCCCCCTCCCCACAGCTCGCCAGGACACCTAGTGACCTCCGCCTTCACACCCAACTATCTGCTGCCCTCCCCAGCCACTGCAGCCGTTTTCGGCCCTTCAGACCTACCCGGAACTGAAAGAACAATCTTCTGCCTCCTTTACCTGGAGTTCTATGACACCAAGTCACAAAGGCTGGACATGTCAGTCATCTAGAATTTTCTAAGTTTGGGGCTAGAACAATAATCGTACAGCAGGTAGGGTGCTTGCCTTGCAAAGGGCCGACCCAGGTTCCAGCCTACAGGGTCCGCTGAGCACCACCAGGAGTGATTCCTGCGTGCAGAGCCAGGAGTAACCCCTGAGCACCTCTGGGTGTGGCCTGAAAAATTTTTTTTAAATATTTTAAAAAGGTAAAGTAAAGGCCCTCCCGTTGATCGTCGATTTGCTCGAGCGGGCCCAGTAACGTCTCCATTGGAGACTTTGTTGT
>JAOXYA010084805.1:0-11238 GCA_028565675.1 Sorex palustris
AAGTCTCCAATGGAGACGTTACTGGGCCCGCTCGAGCAAATCGATGATCAACGGGAGGGCCTTTACTTTTACTTTTACTTGTACCTGACCAAGCCTGGTTTGAGTTCACCCAGCAGGGCAGATGCTCCCCTGAGCACCGCCAGGCGTCAGGAATAGCCCCTGGGCACTGTGGTGTAGCCATGACGGCTGCCCCCTAGGACCAGGGAGAGAGTTGAAAGGGCCGGAGCCTGGCTGGCCTGCAGGAGGTCTGGGCTGTGTCCCCACGCGGCTGGGCGCCCTGGGGTGTAGCTGGGTGCTTCCCCCCCTCCAGACAATAGCAACCACATTTGCTTCTGCTCCACGCCTGGAATTTTCCTGCCACATGCCTGGCCGGGCTTGGCCGAGCTCTGCCTGGCATGCGGGCGGCCCTGTCTGTGTTGCAGATGCTGACGGCTGGCGGGCAGAGCAGGGAAGCGGCGGATGGGCCAACCTGCAGTGGTCCCAACGCCACCAGGACGTCTTTGCTTCCTCACGGCGGGGGGATCCCATCTACTTCGTAGCTCCTGGTAGGTGCTTTCTGGGGAGATACTCCTGCTACCCATTATTATTATTATTATGATTCTGGAGTGATAGCACAGCAGTAGGGTGTTTGCCTTGCGTGCAGCCGGCCCGGCCGAGCTGGGTTCGATTCCTCCGCCCCTCTCGGAGAGCCCGGCAAACTACCGAGAGTGTCTCGCCCGCATGGCAGAGCCTGGCAAGCTCCCCGTGACGTCTTCGAGTTGCCAAACACAGTAACAAGTCTCACAATGTTACTGCACCCGCTCAAGCAAATCAATGAACAACGGAAGGACAGTGCATTATTATTATTATTTTGCAGACTTGGAAGAGAAAAATAAAAGAGTTCCAATGACCGGAAAGATAGGGCAGTGGACAGGGCAATTGCCTGGCATGTGGCTGACCTGGGTTTGATCCTCAGCATCCCACAGGGTCCCCTGAGCACTGCCGGGTTTGCTACTCCCCAATTAAATAAACACACACACACACACACACACACACAGAATGCAAGGTCAGGGAGCTAGTCAAAGGACTGGAGCATTTGCTTTGCATGCAGGAGGCCCAGGTTAGACCCCGGTGTCGCCTCTGCCGATCCCCTGACCCTGAACATTACTATTCTGGCCCCAAAAGCAAAAAGAAAAAAAAATCAGAATGAAAAGTCACGTCCCCAGAGGGCAGGAAGCTGGGACTTGTGTCCTGTCTCATCAAGTCACCAAGACACAGGCTGGGCCAGAGTGGAGCAGGACCGGACAGGGAAGGTCCAGGAAGTCAGGCTGGAACTCGTACGTGATGACAGATGAAGCTTCTGGGCTCCAAGCTAGGCACGGAGGAGGAGGCACATCTGTGGGTGTCTTTTGAGGCTGACGGACAAGTGGAAACAGACACTGCTTAGAGCTCCCAGCCCTTGTGAGTCCTAGACAGACACTTTGCTCGAAGGCTATAGACAATGCTAGAAAGCAGAAAGTTCCAGACCATTTCCAGAATGTTCTAGAAGGTTCTGGACCCTTCTAGAATGCTCCAGGCCCTTCTAGAATGTTCTAGAACCCCAACCTTGGTTCATATCTTTGCCTCCCATGAGGTTCCCAGGCCTTTTTTTTTTTTTTTTTGGCTTTTGCGAACATCAGCCTGCTGGGTGGGAAGAAGAATCCCGCCTCCCACGGTGACCCCATTTGCCATCGACTCTGACGCTAGGGGGAAACATCTGTGCCCGTTAGGCAGCGTGAGGCACTGCACACACACACACCTCTAGCCCATCTGGATCTTTCTGGAGCTCGGTGGTGTCGAGCTCAGCTGTTTCCGAGTGGGGGGCCCTGGCCGGGATCACTGGGGTGGTCTCCGAGGGATGTTTTCTAAAAACGGGGGCCGTGAGGATCATCATCCTCAGAGAGGGGTTTGCTGACCCCGAGGCGAGGAGCGTCCACCCCCCTGCATGGCCCCAGACAGGCCCCCCATTCAGCGCACGAGTTCCCGGGGGCCGTGGGGGTCTGCCTGCAGGACTGTCCCCCAGGAAGCCACCGGCGCCCGTCCAGCTGGCCACCGCCACCAACCCTGTCCCCTTTGTGCCCACAGCCAAGTTTCTTGGCAACCAGCAGGTCAGCTATGGGCAGACCCTGTCGTTCGCTTACCGCGTGGATCGGGGAGGCAGACGCCCGTCGGCTCACGATGTCATCCTGGAAGGGGCCGGTCTGCGGGTCACGGCGCCCCTGATGTCCCCGGGAAGGACATTGCCTTGTGGGATCACCAAGACCTACACCTTCAGGTAGGAGCGGAGTCCCGTGAGCACTGGACGCGGAGTCCACTGCCACCCACCCACCCACAGTTCTGTCTCTGCCCAAAGCGGGTTTTCCACCGGGGCATGGAAATAGCTCTGAAATCATTGAGAGCTTACTGGAGGAGGCTAAAAATACACAACTAGGAGCCGGAGCAATAGTATAGCAGGGAGGGGGTTTGCTTTGCATGTGGCGGATCTGGGTTCGATCCCCAGCATCCCAGAGGGTCCTCTGAGCACCGCCAGGAGTTATTCCTGAGTGCAGAGCCAGGAGTCAGCCCTGAGCATCGCCGATGTGGCCCCCAAACTAACAAAAAACAACAAAAATGGTTGGATTTGGGGCCTGAGTGATAGCACAGCAGGTAGGGCGTTTGCCTTGCACACGGCCGACCCGGCTTCGATCCCGGCATCCCCTAGGGTCCCCCGAGCACCGCCAGGAGTAATTCCTGAGTGCATGAACCAGGTGTAACTCCTGTGCATCGCTGGGTGTGACCCCCCAAAAAAAGTTATAAAAATTAAGTGGTTGGCTTTGAACCCCTGCAGACTAAATGAGCATCCGAGCAGTCACTGGAGCCCGCAGCTGAGTTACTTCGAGTTCCGGCGTTTACTACGGAACCTCACGGCCCTGCGCATCCGGGCGACCTTCGGGGAATACAGTGAGTGGAAGCATTTGGGGGAGCCAGGAAGGGGCGTCGATCTCCCCTCGATGGCCCTCCTGGTACCTGGCTCTGTTCTCTGGGCTCCGAGTTTCCTCGAAGAGGCTAAATAAACGCCCAGGAGGGTCTTCACGTTGGGTCTAATGCCCCCGGCCCGGTGATGATTCTCCTTGAAGCTCCTCAGAGAGAGAGAGAGAGCCCCCCTGGGAATGAATGAATGAATGAATGAGTGAGTGAGTGAGCCATGTTTCCTTGCTCAAGGAGTCTCAAAGGGCCGGAACTCATGTTTTGTTTTGTTTTTTCATTTTATTTTTGCTTTTTGGGCCACACCCGGCGATGCTCAGGGCTGACTCCTGGCTCTGCACTCAGGAATCACTCCTGGCGGTGCTCAGGGGACCCAAGGGGATGCCGGGGATCGAACCCGGGTCGGCCATGTGCCAGGCCAACACCCTCCCTGCTGGGCTATCGCTCTGGCTCCAAGGAAAAGAGGTTTTAGTCCCACTTTTCAGACTCTTCGCGCACTGGACACGTCACCCGATTCCCCTTCCGCAGTGAAGGCGGGAGGTCAGGAGGCAGAGGGTGACGGAACCCCATGACCCAGCTCAGGAGAGAGGAGCAAGGAACCCCGACTTCTCCAGCCTCCTCGAAGTCGAGTTGCTGGCTGGGTGCTAGGTGTCCTGGGAAGGGACTTCAGGGGAAGGAATATCAGAGACGCGTCTACCCGCCTCTCTCCGGCTGCAGGTACCGGCTACCTGGACAACGTGACCCTGGTCTCGGCCCGGCCTGTCTCGGGCGCCCCGGCTCTCTGGGTGGAGGAGTGTGTCTGCCCCGCCGGGTACCGGGGCCAGTTCTGCCAGGACTGCGCTCCCGGCTACAAGCGGGACTCGGCCCGGCTGGGCCCTTTTGGCTCCTGCATCCCCTGCAACTGCCAGGGAGGTGGCGCCTGCGACCCAGACACAGGTGAGTGAGGGGACATGTGGGAGTTGGGGGCAAGCTGGGGGGCATGAAGGAGTGCGAGGCCGTGCCTGCGTTCATCTCAGAGATGGGGGAGGAAGGGCCCTGGGGTCTGCAGAGAGGACAGGGGGTGGGTGGGCAGGAAGAGACTGGGAAGGGCGTCCTGTGGGGATGCAGTTAGGTGCGGGGAGCCCAGAGCGCGTCAGTGTCTGCCTGGGCATCCCGTGGAAGGCACATCACTGAGGAGTCTGTGTGGGGCTCGTGGGAGACTCAGGCCAGGAGGGTTCATATGCGGTGTCTGGGTCACACAGATCAACTGTGAATCCATACAGGGTTCGCATGGGTCTAGGGTGAGTTCACACGCAGTCCGATAGGACACGGGTCAGGGGTGAATCCACACGTGGTTCCCGTGGGACAGGGGGTCAGTGTTGAGTTCATGCATGGTTCCCGTGGAGCACGGGTCAGTGTAGACTCCACGCATGGTTCCTGTGGAACACGAGTCAGTGTTGAGTCCACGTGTGGTTTCTGTGGAAAACGGGTCAGTGTAGACTCCACACATGGTTCCCGTGGAACACGAGTCAGTGTTGAGTCCACACATGGTTCCCGTGGAAAACGGGTCACTGTTGGATCCACACATGGTTCCCATGGAACACGGGTCATTGTTGAGTCCACGCATGGTTCCTGTTGAACCATGGGTCAGTGTTGAGTCCACACATGGTTCCTGTGGAACACAAGTAGTGTAGACTTCATGCATGGTTCCCATGGAACGGGGGTGGGGGGCGTCAGTGGTGATTCCACCTGTGGTTCCCGTGGAACATGAGTTCCAGTGGGACATAGGTCAGTGTTGAATCTACAAGTGGTTCCCGTGGAACATGAGTTCCAATGGGACATAGGTCAGTGTTGAATCCACAAGTGGTTCCCGTGGGACATGGGTCAGCGTTGAGTCCACGCGTGATTCCTGTGGAATACGAGTCAGTGTTGAATCCACACATGGTTCCCGTGGAACACAAGTAGTGTAGACTCCACGTGTGGTTCCCGTGGAACACGGGTCGATGTTGAGCCCACGCGTGATTCCTGTGGAACACAGGTTCAGTGTAGAGTCCACATGTGGTTCCCATGGAAAACGGGTCAGTGTTGAATCCACACATGGTTCCCGTGGAACACAAGTAGTGTAGACTCCATGCGTGGTTCCCGTGGAACACAGGTCAGTGTTGAGTCCACACATGGTTCCCGTGGAACAGGGGTCAGTGGTGAATTCACACATGGTTCCCGTGGAACACGGATCAGTGTAGAGTCCACACATGGTTCCCGTGGAACATGGGTCAGTGTAGAGTCCACGCATGGTTCCCGTGGAACATGGGTCAGTGTAGAGTCCACGCGTGGTTCCCGTGGAACACAGGTCAATGGTGAGTCCATATGTGATTCTCATAGAACACAAGTTCCCGTGGAACATAGGTCAATGTTGAATCCACACGTGGTTCCCATAGAACATGGGTCAGTGTTGAGCACACGTGTGGTTCCAGTGGGACAGGGGTCAGTGGTGACCCCCACGTGGCACCCACGTGACGGGAGTGTCTGCCCCCTCTGCCCCTCGCAGGAGACTGCTACTCGGGGGACGAGAACCCCGACGTGGAATGTGCCGACTGCCCCGTGGGCTTCTACAACGACCCCCACGACCCCCGTAGCTGCAAGCCGTGCCCCTGTAACCCGGGCTTCAGCTGCGCCGTGATGCCCGAGACGGAGGAGGTGGTCTGCCACAGCTGCCCCCCGGGGATCACAGGTACCGCCCTGCATTCCCGTCTCTGACTCTTGGGGCTACTGTGCACCCTGGGGGATTATCCGACTGGGACGGGAGTGAGGCAGGGTGGCGTGGGGCAGGGGGCAGCTTCGGGGGCTCTGCACTGGGATGAATAACGCGTGTCTCCCCCGCACTGAAGTGGAGGGATGGTCCCAAGATGTCCCCTTGGTGTTCTGAGCGGGGGACTCTGCGGGTGGTCCCCAGAACGAGGCCCTGTGTCCCCCCCCGCCAGGTGCCCGCTGTGAGCTGTGTGCTGATGGCCACTTTGGTGACCCCCTCGGGGAGCGGGGCCCCCCCAGGCCATGCCAACCGTGCGACTGTAACCACAACGTGGACCCCAACACCTCGGGCAACTGTGACCGCCTCACGGGCCAGTGTCTCAAGTGTGTGTACAACACGGCCGGCCCCCACTGTGGCCAGTGCAGAGCCGGCTACTTTGGGGACCCCCTGGACCCCAACCCGGAGAAGAAGTGTCGAGGTAGGGGCATGGCTTGAGGCGGGGGCCAGTGTGTGTGTGTGTGTATGTGTCTGTGTGTGCATGTCTGTGCACATGTGTATGTATACATGTCTCTGCATATCTGTGCATGTGTTTGTGCACATAGGTGCAGTGTACATGTGTCTTGTGTGCATGTTCATGGAGATGTGTGTCTGTGTGTACACGTGTGTGTCTGTATCTGCACGTCTGTGAAAGTCTGTGTGCATGTTTGTATGTGCATCTGTGTGTACATATCTATGCATGTGTGTTTGCATGTATGCGTGTGTGACTGTGCATGTGTGTGTCTGTGCACGTGTGTGTCTGTGTTCCCTGCCTAGTGCATATGTGGGGACGCTGTACGTGTGTTCATGTGTGTTCGTGTGTGCATTTCTCACACGTGGGCTAGGCTGTACTGCCTGTGTACACTCATGTCAGTATATGTATACTTGTGCATCCCTGGGTGCATGGGTGTTCACTGCCTTCTGCATGTGTGTGCAGGGGTGAGGACACTGCATGTGTGTTCACGTATGTGCTGTGTGCGGTGCTTAGTATGTGCTTGCATGCACGGTTCGTGTGCATGTATGTGGGCGTATATGTGGGCATGCCTGCATGTGTGTGCTGTGTGCATGGGTGTGAATTGTGAGGACAGTGTGTGTGTGTACTTCTGTGTGTACATTATGTATTGCAGGTGTGCATTCCTCTGTGTGTGTATGTGTGTGTGTCTGTTTGTGTGTGCGCACGTGCGTGTGTATGTGTGTGTGTGTGTGTGCGCGGGAACCCAGCTGCCGGATGGTTCTTGTAACCCTCCCGCCTAGGGAGTCCCGGAGGCCTCCTTGGGGGAAGCAGCCGCTCTGCACTGAGGCTGATGCTCTGTTTTCTGATTTCCCAGCATGCGGCTGCAACCCCGCGGGTTCGGAACCCGTGCCATGTCGCCAGGACGGCAGCTGCGTGTGCAAGCCGGGCTACCAGGGACCCCGGTGCGAGCTGGCAGCGCTGACCAGCTGCCCCGCCTGCTACAGCCGCGTCACCATGCAGGTATGAACTGGTCCCCACCCTCTGTCCCCATCGGGGAAAAAAATAATGTGTTTTGGGAGGGGGCCACACCCGGCAGTGCTCAGGGATGACTCCTGGCTCTGTGCTCAGGGCTGACTCCTGGCTCTGTGCTCAAGAGTGATCCCAGATGGTGCTCAGGGAACCATAGCAATGTCAAGGATCGAATATGGGTCGGCTGTGTGCAGGGGAAGCACCTAGACCCAGGACTAGCTCTTTCTTTAAAATTTACTCTAGTGGGGAGGGCATTAGCCTTGCACGCGGAATCCTCAGGTTCGATCCCCGGCATCCCTTGGGGTCCCCCGAGCCCCGCCAGGAGTGATCCCTGAGTGCAGAGCCGGGAGTCAGCCCTGAGCATCGCCGGGTGTGGCCAAAAAAGCTAAAAATAAGTAAATAACCAAAATAAAAATTAGATACTATGAAGATTGTAGTAACATAGTAACACTGTTCTAAGTTGAGGGTTTTTTTTTTTTTTTTGCTTTTGTTTTGTTTGGGGCCCACATCTGGCTGTGCTCAGGGCTGACTCCCGGCTCTGCGCTCAGGAATCACTCCTGGCGGTGCTCGGGGGACCCTATGGGATGCCGGGGATCGAACCCGGGTCGGCCGCATGCAAGGCAAACGCCCTTTTCACTGTCATCTCGTTCTGGGGCTGCTCATGTTTTTTTCTTTTTCTTTTTTAAATACCGTTTTCAAAACCCTTTGGGCAAATCCCATCCCGCCCGGTGGGTGGAATGATTTGGGCCGTGGCCTGAATTTTCACAGCACACACAAGAGTCTCGGGGGGAAAAAAAAACTGCCGTTTCCCTGAGTCCCACGGGGCAGGGGGTGAGAAACGTCGACTGACTCCCACCCAGTCCCCGCCCCGTCCCTGACTCTGATGTCCACTTGCTCTTTCTGAGCTAATAGGACACTTTCTCCCTGCCGTGTCCCCCAAGAGATGTCCTTGCGAAACTGAGGGAAGAGGGAAGTACTGGTGCCAGAAACCGGGAGTCCAGCAAGTGGCCAGTACTGGCCCGGGAGAAACAGATTCCGCAATGTCTTGTTCGGATTCCAGAGAGGAAGGAAGTTGCGACTGGTGTTGGTTAGGACTTGGCTGGAAGGAGGCGACCTGGGGACCAGGGAGGGGAAGACACAGGGAGAAGCCCCAAGTGCAGAGACAGCCTGTTTGGGAAGCAAGTTTTGTTTGTGGGGACCACACCCCATGGTGCTCCCAGGGCTCCTCCTGGCTCAGGGCTAAAGGCTGAGCCGGATTTGTGACACCCCCCCCCCGACTGTGCAGGGCTTGTGGGGGGTGATGAAATGGATTGCAATGAAAGGCAAACACGCTACCTCTTTTATTTATTATTTTGGGTAGGGGGGGTCCCATCCGGCGATGCTCAGGGCTGACTCCTGGCTCTGCACTCAGGAATCGCTCCTGGCGGTGCTTGGGGGACCCTATGGAATGCCGGGGATCGAACCCGGGTCAGCCGCGTGCAAGGCAAACGCCCTCCCCGCTGTGCTATCACTCCGGCCCCCAGATGCATCTATTTTTTATTTTTCTCTTTTGTTTTGCTTTTTGGGTCCCACCCGACAATGCACAGAGGTTACTCCTGGCTCTGCACGCAGGAATCACTCCTGGCGGTGCTCGGGGGACCCTGTGGGATGCCAGGGATCGAACCCGGGTCGGCCGCGTGCAAGGCAAACGCCCTCCCCGCTGTGCTATCGCTCCGGCCCCTTTCCAAGTTGACTTCAACAGATGCCCGAGTGCCCTTTGTTCCTGCTTCATCTCTAAGACAAATCTGAGTTTTTTTTTTTCCAGTCTAGGGAGTAACTTTTTTCAGGCAGGGTGATGGTCCCCAATGTTTATGGATCAAAAGAACCACTGACCCCAGGGTCACAGGTCCCAAAGCTAAAGAACAAATTAGAAATCTGTAATGAACAAATTATGTGCAGAACTTAGAGCTAGTTCCTATCCTCGAGCTCAGTGCAGTCAAAATAAACCACAGGGGAGGGTGTTGGCCTGGCACGTGGCCGGCCCGCTCGGGTTCGATCCCCCGCATCCCCTAGGGTCCCCCGGGCACTGCCAGGAGTGATCCCTGAGTGCAGAGCCAGGAGTCAGCCCTGAGCATCGCCGGGTGGGACCCAAAAAGTCAAATAATAATAATAATAATAACAACAATAACAACAATAATAATAAAGAGGGAGCGATAGCCCAGCGGGGAGGGCGTTGGCCTTGCATGTGGCCGACCCAGGTTCGATCTCCGGCATCCCATAGGGTCCCCCGAGCACCGCCAGGAGTGATCCCTGAGTTCAGAGCCGGAGTCAGCCCTGAGCATCGCCGGGTGGGACCCAAACTGTCCCCAATTAAAGAACCGACTGTGTCCCTCTGCCTAGTCTCAGTTTCCCCCCGTGTCTTGCAGCTGGACCAGTTCACGCAGCAGCTGCAAGGCCTGGAGCGGTTGGTTTCCGAGGCTCAGGCTGGCGGCGCCGTGCCCAGCGCGGAGCTGGAGAGCCGGATGCAGCGGGCCGAGCAGGCATTAAGGGACGTGCTGGGAGAAGCCCAAGTCTCAGAAGGTGACAGGAGCGTCCGGGGGCAGGGGGATTGGGTCAGGGTTCCGGTTGGGTAGTGGTGGGAGCACGGCCAGGCAAGATCAGAGATGCCGGGTGGGGTTCGGGGTGGGATTGAAGAACCCAGGTGGGCCGCATGCCGGGTCAGCGCTAACCACTGCCCCATCTTTCCGGCCCCCGGTTGGTGGGTTCTCCTCCCCCACCTGCATTCACTCCCTTCCGCCCCTCCTCTCTCCATGCAGGCGCCCTTCGGACCCTCCACCAGCAGTTGGCCAAGGTCCGGAGCCAGGAGAGCAGCTTCCAGGAACGTCTGGACAGGCTGCAGCAGGCGGCAGAGCGCGTGCGGGCCCTGAGCGACCAGAACCAGCACCACGCCCAGGACACCCATAGGCTCATCGCCCAGCTGCAGCTGCAGCTGCAGGACAGCGAGGCCGCCCTGCGGGGGGCAGTGAGTGCGGGCACCCACCCCCACCCCCAACTCACAGTGCTTGGGAGCATGGGCAGGCGAGCGAACCGGGCACCCTCGGGCAAAGACTCCATCGGCCAAGTCCTCCTTCCTTCCTTCCTTCCTTCCTTCCTTCCTTCCTTCCTTCCTTCCTTCCTTCCTTCCCTTTTTCCTTCCTTCCTTCCTTCCCTCCCTCCCTCCTTCCTTCCCTTTTTCCTTCCTTCCTTCCTTCCTTCCTTCCTTCCTTCCTTCCCTCCTTCCCTCCTTCCTTCCTTCCTCCCTTCTTCCCTTCCCTTTCCTTTCTCCTTCCCCTTCCTGCCCCTTCGTTTCACTCCCACTCCATAGAAATTTATTTTATTTTATTAATTTAATTTTTTTTTGCCCACACCCGGCGATGCACAGGAGTGATTCCTGGCTCATGCACTCAGGAATCACTCCTGGCAGTGCTTGGGGGATCCTATGGGATGCTGGGGATCGAACCCAGGTCAGCCGCATGCCAGGCAAATGCCCTACCCACTCCAGCCCTGGCACTCACAACTTGATCACCAGAGCATCTGATCATCTGATCATCTGATCAACAGAGACAGATCAGAGAGAGTTGAAGGATGTCTACGGCTAGGCAGGTCCTGAGCCCAACCCCGAGTGACTGGTTGTTTGGGGTCTCAGGAGAGAGAATTCCAGAACCTTCTTTTCTTTTCTTTTTCCTTTTTTTTGGGGGGGGTCCCACCTGGCAATGCTCAGGGCTGACTCCTGGCTCATGCACTCAGGAATCACTCCTGGCAGTGCTTGGGGGACCCTGTGGGATGCCGGGGATCGAACCCAGGTCAGCCACAGGAAGCAAGCGCCCCTCCTGCTATCCTAACCCACCATAGAAACCCCCCTTTTGGGCCGGAGCGATAGCATAGCGAGGAGGGCATTGGCCTGGCAGGTGGCTGACCCGGGTTCGATCCCCGGCATCCCCTAGGGTCCCCCGAGCCCCGCCAGGAGTGATTCCTGAGTGCAGAGCCGGGA
>JAOXYA010084816.1:0-11238 GCA_028565675.1 Sorex palustris
ACACTGACCAAAAGGAGCTAAGAGCCAATATATGGAACCATGCTAAGACGGTAACTTATTTAATATACTGATTCTTCCAACAGGTGTTTTTTTTTTTTTAGAAGATAAACCAGTTTGGGCCTAAAAAATTTACCTCTGATGGGGAGGGGATAAGATAGGGCACCTTCATTAAATTAAGTTTCTTATTGGCTAAAATACTGATTAAACAGAGAGGATTTACTCTGGCCAGATTTATCCAGGCCAATTTATACACAGGCCAATAGAACTGAAAGTGGAATGTGGTGGCATGATTTCAGGGTGACTCAGCACAAACTCCATCTCATGCCTCTGCACGGAGAATATAATGCTTAAAAGTGAGTATTGTTTTTGTTTCCACAGAGACCGAGACAGAGTTATTTTGTTCTCTGGTGAAGTAAGGGTTTTTATCATGAAATCTTATTGAGATTGATATTAAATAAATCTGGTATATTTTAGGGACATTTTTACTCATGGTGTTTCCATTTGATAAGGGAGCTCATTTAGTTTAACTTCTGGGCTCTTCCTCTCCAGTGCTCATATTTCCTCTGGGGAGAAAAGAAGATCCAAATTGACTGATGCATCTGGGCCTGCTAAGATCTGCCCATTTTCCTCTTAGAAATGAGTTTCTCACAGGGAAGAAGCATTCAGTTCTGCTCTTTCGAGGGAGAAATCCTTTTGCTCATTGGAGTTCAGTGTGGCAGGTCTACTTGGCTAAGAGTGCTTTTGGTCTGGATTGGACAGTCCTTTGTTTTATTTGTCAATGTAGTTTATTTGTTTTGTGTTTGGGCCACACCTAGTGTTGCTCAGGGCTTCCTTTTGGCTCTATGCTCAGGGTTCACTACTGAAAGTGCGCTGGACCATTTGCTGTGCTGGGGACAAACCCAGGTTGGCTATATGTGCAGCAAGGCCATATAGCTGTACTATCTCTATGCTACTGCCAAATTTGTTTGTTTGGGGATCACACCATGTTTGGGGGCTCCTCCAAACTCTGTGGTAGGTGGTCTTTCCATACAGTGCTCAAGGGTCATGCAGTATGGGGATTAAACCCAGTTCTCCTGCCTACAAAGAGTGTACTAAGTGTATCGTAGAAGATATCTCTTTGATTCCTTACTTGTCAATTTGTACAGAAGAATATGGGCAGTAAAGAGGGGTGACATTTATTGGACCCCCTCTCAATACCAACATACTTCAAGAGTCAACAAAACTGGAATGAAATTTTTTTCTGAGCTTGGCCCCATCTTTCTTTGGGTGCTTTAATCAGCAGAGATATATAATCTTTTGGTGCTTAAGTATTCTCCTATGTAAGAATAGTTGATATAATCATTTCTCTATCAATACAGTGTCTTTTCAAAACCAGTTTATGTAATGGTGTGTATTATCGAAAAAAATTTTTCTAGTCATAGAGGTTTTTAGGGCTCTGTTATAAGCAGTTCTAGAAGAATCCCTTATTTTATTTACATAAGAGTTACTGATCAGATTATAATTTTCCAAGAGAAGGAAATAATTGAGGATTCAATATTTTTGAGAAGTCATCAGGCTGCTTATCTTTTTAGGAAGAACTTTGACAAAAAGTTATAAATTATTTGCAAAAGAATCCCATAGGCCTTATGGGAAAACAGACTGAAATCTCAACACAGTTACAAAGGATCAAAGTTTAGGTGATCCACTGGAGATAGACAAGGCTAACCCTAACCAAGGCAAGGGACAGAAAAGATTTATGAAACTTCTAAAAATGAAGTTATTTTGAAGAAAGAGAGAATCAACATTAATGGCATAAGCTTATTTCAGAGGACAAGCCAGTTAACAATAACCACATTAATGCAGGACAAAACAACATAAAATGCCAGTTGCAAAACCAAGAAACACTATTTAGCTCAGGAGTTTGCCACTCAACAAAGGGTTATTGATCTTTGTTGGAGCTTAGTTAATGTAGACTGGCTCTCCTCAGTCCCAGAAATAAAAATACATGAGGGCTTCTTTCTTCTTATCTTAAAGAACAACTATTAATTGATTCACTTGATCAGTTGACATCCCGTTACTCATCGATTTGCTCAAATGGGTGCCAGTAACGTCTCCATTCATCCCTGTCATGTGCTAATGTAGCCCAATGGCGTCTGCTTGTTCTAGGAACACAAAGAGCCTCAAACCAATCATTCAGGGTCTTGACAAAGAAGTCTGATCATCTTGTAGGTGGGCGGCCTCACGATCTTTTGACGCCCCGTGGAATCCAGTCGGTAATGACTCTAGTCCAGCGGTCGTCTTCAAATCTCGTTACGTGTCCAGCCCATCTGATTTTCCACGTCTTGGCAAATGAGACAGCATCCCTGATTCTTGACCATCAATGGAGGTCGGAACTCCGGATTCTTTCTCTCACTTGAGTGAAGCGTGGTGATACTCCAAGCATAGCTTTTCCGATTCCTCTTTGGGAGACCCGAATAGTATTCTCATCCTGCTATTAATTGATTAGTTTTTATTATAGTTGAAGTAAAATGGTCACAGTCATGTTAACATTTATGCTCTTGATGCATCTACATTCAACCACCACCAAAATTTTTGTGTACATCATCAAAGTGCTAAAGATGCGGCACCACTGTTCTTACGTCACTTCTGGACAGTCTTAGGTTTCACCCTCACCCCCAAGTCTTCTTGCCCCACCGCTTGGAAATCTTATTTCTGTAGTCAAAGATTTGAAGTAATTCAATATTATTCAGTCCCTTTACTTCATTTCTTTATGTATCACAGAAAAGGTTATATCGTCCAGTATTTTCCCTTCTCCCTTTGACTTATTTTACTTAATATGACACCCTCCTGTCTCATTAACGTTGTAACAAAAGGAAAGATTTCCTCTTTTGTTATAGTCAAGTAATACTGCATGTTATGTATATATACATTTTTAATCCACTCATCTGTTGCTGGACATTTGGGCTGTTTCAATATCTTGATTATTATAAATAGTGTTGCGATGAATACAGGTGTACATATATTTTTTGAATTAATGATTTTGTGTTCTTGATATAGATACCAAGGAGTAGAACCATTGGGTCACTTGAGAGCTCTATTTTTAATTTTCTTTAGAAGTTTCTATACTTCTTTCCATAGAGGTTAAACTATTTTACATTTACATCAACAATAAAGGAGGATTTCTTTTGTCACTGGATCACTGTCTTTGGTCTTTGTGATAAACGCTATTCTCACTGATGTAATATAGTATCTTACTGTCATTTCAATTTGCATTTTCCTTATAATTAGTGATTATGAAGACTTTTCCATATGCTTCTTGGGCACCAATATGTTTTGAAGTGACTGTTTATCTGCAGGAAATTTTCTAAGGTCCTAATTTTAGAATGGACCCACAGTCATTGTTTTCAAGTCGAAATTTAAGGGGCATGTAAATATACTTTGTCCTTTTAGTGGGAAAACACAAAGAACATGGCTTCTTGAAGGGGTATTTAAACACGGCTAAGGCTGTCTGAGATGAGGAGGGTAGGTTTGAACACAGCATATTTATGCTGGAAGCTCCTCCAGACACCAATGATTATGCGCTGGAAAGTGATGGTTGAGCAAGGAAGTATGAGCTCAGAAGAATTAGTCTTTGTCATAGGACAATAGTGACCTATATAAGGTTGTTATAAATTTATAGCAGAAGTGAATAATGGCTGTCAAGTCTTGAAGGGCCAATGATGATTGCAGAGAATACTCATCTCTTATTCTCTCTCTCTCTCTCTCTCTCTCTCTCTCTCTCTCTCTCTCTCTCTCTCCCTGGAAGAAAATTACCAACCTTCTTATAAGTGCCCAAGTACCTAGAACTCTTGGATAGTCTAAACTGTGGTGAGTCACTGGGAAGAGGATTAAATCATGATATTCTCTATTTACCAATAATACCACGTCCACCAACAAGGAGTTAGTGGGAAAATTAACAGAAATAGGTGCAGCTAGATAGATATCCTGACTGATTACACAGATAAATTCATGTACTAAAGCAGATAACTCACTAATGAATCCATTCCATCTGTCTCTGCCACTCCTCATTTCCCTTCGTTTTCCTCTAAAACTTTTTGCTAATTTTTAAATGTTTATAATTATAGATACGAAGGAAAAACTCATGATTCCTATTTGAAAAATGGCCACTTTTGTGGATAAGACATATAGAAATATTGTTTCTTTTCCCGATTGCTTAAATCAGGTTTGGAATTATCTTTTTTATTCCATTTCCAATGGTTGTACAGGTGGTAAAAATCTGACTTCCAAGCTTTTGTTTAAGCAGGACAGTGATTTAATGTTTCCAGTCCTTATCTGGATGCAGTGCCAGAAGTAAGATAAAGAATCCCTTCTTCATATAAGGCATGAACACTCTGACAGGAAACCAGTGGTATGGCTGCCCATGTGTTTAGAGAAGAGCAAAGAATTAGAAACAAAATATATTCTTCTCCCTGTACTTGACATCTTCCAGCAAAACTCTCCCATAACTCCACTCTATTAGAAATAGAATCACTGTAGCACTGTCCTCCCGTTGTTCATTGATTTGCTCAAGCGGGCTCAGTAATGTCTCCATTGTGAGACTTCTTGTTACTGTGTTTGGCATATCGAATACGTCACTGCGGGGGAGATACTCTCGGTAGCTTGCCAGGCTCTCTGAGAGGAGTGGGGAATTGAACCCGGCTCTGCAGGGTCAGCCGTATGCAAGGCAAACACCCTACTGTTGTGCTATCGCTAATGGACTCATATAAATTAACGAGAAACTATTTTTTAAAAATTTGCTTTTTGAGGTCACACCTAATGGTGCTCAGGGCTTACTTCTGGCACTGCATCCAGGGATCACTTTTAGTGGGGCTCAGGGAACCAAGTGGGCCCACTGAGGTACAGGGATCAAACCTGGGTCAGCTGCATTCAAGGCAAGTGCCTTACCTGCTGTACTAGTACTCTGGCCCCAGAGCAACTATTTTTTTAAATTTTTTTTAATTTATTAATTTATTGAATCACAGTGGGAAAAGTTACAAAGCTTTCAGGTTAAAGTCTCAGTCGTGCAATCATCACACACATTTCCCTTCACCAGTACTTATTTTTCACCAAGAATCCCAATATACCTCCCTCCCGACTCTCCCAATGCCCGCGAGGCAGATGAATTCTAGTTAACACTCTATCTACTTTGATTAGATTCATTGTTTCGACAAAAGATGCATTCTTATTACATAGAGTTTATACCCCCAAATCAGAACTGTTGAAAAGACATTCTGAAATAATTTTTTCTATAGCTGGTTACAAGAATCAAATAATGACGCGCGGCCGCTACTGCGGCTGTGCGATTTTGGATTTCTGATATTTTACTTATTAAACCTGGAAGTATTTCTGCCGAGAGTCAGATAATTATGAGACTGGTTTCTGTGGCTCTAGAGCCATGGCCGTGCTGGAGAGCCGCTCGTGGGGGGCAACTCGTGACCTCAGTAGGGCGTGAAGTATGAGCCTGGAATGCCCCCTTCCCATGAGGTTTCAGTCGCCCCTGTCACGACTGGCTCATACCTGGCTTTCCAAAAAGCTCCCAGGTGGCCGCCATCTTGCATCCAGAGGGAAAGAGGCAGAAGGGAGCAACATCCTTTTCCCTCCAGGCAGGCATGGTGGCATGGATTAACGCATAGTCCATTCACTTTACTGCCACAAGCTGCCAGGTTCTGCATTAAGTCCTTGTGCTTCTGGAACCATGGCCGTGCCGGAGAAGGCATTTGGATTTTTATACTAAAAATACTGGTCACTAGATTCCCTTGACACCCTCACCCCATCCCACAGGGTCAGCAGATGTGCCATACTCCTTCCTGATGCAGGGGTGAGCAGGCTCAAGCTAGGACTAGCCATAGGACGTTTTGTTTTGCTCTTGTAGCAAGGGGGATGATAGGGTCCCTGAATAAGGGAGGTCTGCCAGTGTCACTTAATCGTCATAACTGAGGTGTGCACAATTATCATGAGGATCAAGGGCGGAGTGGAAGCCCAAGGATCTGAACATAGTTAATAGAACAGACTTCCGAGGGCAAAATAGATGGGCAGGTCTTGCTTAATCTATACAACCACCAGAAATTAAGGCTGAATGCTAAGGAGACTGAGGAAAGTTGACCCCGGTAAAAAGTTAGAATTCCTTGCCTAGTTCTTGGATCTGTGCCAATATTAAGATCTGGGATCCATCAGTGACATGAAAGCTCAAGTACTCAGAAGAAAGGATCCAGTGTTGCTACAGCAATATATGATGGAAATAATTTCTTCAGTGGTACATTGGACCATTCCTTGGGGGAAATGAGGACAATGAGACTGGTCAGGAATTTTGGACCCAGGATCTGTGTTGTCTTTGACACTCAGGAAACAGAAGCATCAAATTGGCCCTTTGGTGAAGTCTGGCTCACAATGGGTTCTTGGAGTCCTCAGGAATTCTGTTGTATTTTACCTATTGGAGCTAAGAACCACATAAAGGCATTTAACTTAGGGTGCATGTTGCATCCTAGAAGAGGTAGTTACCACCCATGGGGTATCAGTGTCTCTGGAACTTTATATATGTCTTCAAAAGATTGGCTCATTTCTTCTTCAGACCAACAGCTTCTTGGTCATATGATATGAATTGAGACCAATTATATCATGGTCATATAAGAACTGACATCCTTCCTATACTATAAAGCAAGCCCTTGGCCCAATGTCATACTCTACTGAATGCCATGTTGTTACCTCCTATCCCTATCAGCCTTTCAATATGTATTGGATGAGAACTCGAGGCAAGAAACACCAAAGTTAGGGCTGGAGCAATAATACAGTAGGTAGGGAACTTGCCTTGCACAGCGCCGACGCAGGTTAGATCTCTGGCATCCCATATGGTCCCCAGAGTTCCCAGAGTCCTGTTAGGAGTGACTCCTGAAGACAGAGCCAGGAGTAAGCCCTAAGCACCACCAGATGTAGCCCCAAATAAGAAAGAAGAAAGAAAGAAAGAAAGAAAGAAGGGAACAAAGAAATAAGGAAAGAAAGAAAGAAGGAAGGAAAGAAAGAAAGAAAGAAGGAAAAAAAGAAGAAAAGAAAGAGAAAGAGAGAAAGTATGAAAGAGAGACAGAGACAGACACAGAGATGTCGGTCAAGATAAATCAGTGCCTCTTCCAGAGTTTAAAATTATCAACTTCTCACCAAGTTGCTTGTTGATCTGAATGGGCCAGAGCTCAGTATTGGAAACTTGTCTGCTTATGGACACTGATGGCAGCAGAAGCAACTGTAGCTGCCATCCTGGTCCTGGTGACCTGTGTCCTGGTGAGTGGAAACCCACGTCATTAAGCCACACATGGCCACCACTCCTTCCACCATGGCTCTTCAGCTTATGCTCCCACGGGACTAGTGGGAACAACTAAATGAGCCGATGGACCTGTGTAATTGCTCCTGCCATGGTGGACACTCCATACATAGACTTTAACTTGTAATACTAAGATCATGTTTCACGTCTAATCTCATGGTCTAGCTATACATACTTCTTCTTCATAACTATTTGACCCTCACCTGCCAATATTTCTTTTTCCAGTGGCAAAACCAACCAACAAAGCCATCCAGCCATCCACCACTGCCCAAATTTGCAGATCTTTTTTTTTTTTAATCTCAGGTCGCTCTTTCACATGAAGTGATTTGTTGGGTATCCTGCCCAGAGATCCACCCAGTGTGTCCTATTCACACCTATCAAGTTAACTTATCCAGGAGCCAAGTAAGGAGACGCTATGGCCCTGTGCAGCTACCGTGTGAGCAGAGGAGAAGTCTCATTAAGATCGTGGCAGATGACATAAATTGAATGCCACAGCTGAAGCAGCTCACTTGTGCTCTCTGCCACTGCCTCTTATTTAGTTTTATTTTGTTCTGTTTTGCTTTTTGTTTGTCTTAAGCATTCCCAGAGGAGTTGGGACCCATTAGGGCAATATGCAACAGTCCTTGGGGTGCCAATGGGATGTAACTTGGGGCCCCAGGCATGTGCTCTTCCCTTTGAGCTATCTTCCCAGTCCTTTAGTGGCTTTAGTGGGTCTGACAGAATCCACTGCCTGATGACCAGGTTCTGACTCTATCAGGAACCAGTAGAATTCTAAGAGTTTTATGGATACTACTGGGGAGCAGTGATCACAACCCTGGTGATTCCCCATGACGCTCAGCAGCTCAGATCTGCAGGTTTGATGCTCAGGTTCAGTGAGGCAGTGGCGCTAGGGCCTAGCAGTGCCCAGGGGCCACCAGGATCTCCCTAAATGCTTGGAAGTACACTTGGGATCAAACTCAAGGGCCCTTAAAGATGCCAGATGGATGTTCTATCACTTTGTGCTAACTCACTGGCCCAAGGGAGCTATGTGTTAAGAAGCAAAGATGGCAGCTCTTGCTCCAGAAACCTTGGTGTTGATATTAGGTCTCAGGACAAAGACAGCTTTCCTGTCATAATGGACATGTGGCATAGGAAGCAGACATTTCTGTACCTTGGATCTTCTTCAAAGTTAGTTCATGCCCTGGGCTCCACTCAAAGCTGAGTTCTATATAGTTTTTCATAGGTAAATGGAATTTCAAGTATGAAACATACTCTAAAACCCAAAGAGGCTTACTGGAGGTTGTGATATTTTCTTGGTGGTAGAGGATGAGAGCAATGTAACAATTTGTTTTCACTTTGAATCAGATGCCCCAAACCACTGAACCCCTAAGAATTTCTAGTATATGGATGATTGGCTTTTGAATACTTGCAGGGTTAATCTCCCACTGTCTGTAGTGCATATATATTACCAGTAACTAATTATAGCTAATACTTTTAATATTCAGGATATTTATGAAAACATAGCTAAAATATTAGCCCACTATAAAATTGTCTGGAATATCTATGTGTCCCAGATCCTTAATTTAGTCTTCATTATACAAGAAGGCAGAAAAGTCAAGGTAGCCCTGGGCCAAAACATACACAAATACTGTTCTACTTTTCATGTGAACATCAACTGCTTTTGTTCTCATGGATGGCCATGGACAAAATGCACCACTACACCAATGACCATATATTACATCCTGAGACCACACGATTTAGCCTTGAGCAGATACATATGCAGAAAAGCTTCTTTAATTGTGGTTCCTATTTGGTTGAGCTTGCCCTAGCAAATGTCATCCTCTAGGACCCATCTGGTTTTTGTGGAGACAAAATTGGTGGGTTAAGTGAGGGTGTGATAGGGACAACCATATGGGCATCCATTTAGTATTCAAACATGAAACTCACTCACGACCTTCCCTCTCCTCAATACAATATTGTGTATTGTACTCAATACAACTCAATACAACAGAGTTCCTGAGGACTCCAGGAGCCATTTTAGGATCAGGAATCCATGCATGACAATAGAAGTGGCCCTGCTCACCAACCCTCTAACAACCCACTTGGGTCTCTGCTTTCCATCTCCAGCTATCCTTGGGGCTAGAGATACTGCTGCTTCTTTCGAAAAATGTTCCAACAAGAACAAAGTACAAGTCCCATCAGGTCTACCTCTGGCTACTGCCTGGTCACTTTAGATCCTTCTGTCAAGAGATAAGACTGTTGGGACAGAAGTCGCCATCTGTTTAGGTTGAGCTGACCCTGACCATCACTGAGCTGCTGGTACACTCTGGGGCCACAGAGAGGTGTGGCTTTCACTGGAGTGACTCTTGGCATTTTCCAGTCCAGTTTTGATGGTAAATGGGCAAACATAGTAGCCCTTTCCTGAGAAGAGTGTGTTTATCAGGGTTTAGACTCCTCAACAATGAGGGTCTGGATTTCCCTATTAAGCTGAAGGTAAAGGAGAAAGAGCAGCTCTATGAAGGGGACGTAGAGGAGGGAAATGATGAATTGTACTCCCAGTCCAGTTGTAGTGCCAGGATCTATAGTTTGTTTTCCTGAGGAAAGGGGACTGAGCAGAATTCTTGGGGAGCTGTTCATGATAGTGGAACTTATGCCATGCCAGGGAATGCCCATGGGTGGATGGCAGTGGGCAATGTCAGCAGGACTCTGCCTTCAGCTGCTGATTTGCTCACTGCTGGTGACTCCTGACATTGTCCTATTCCCCACACACTGCCCTCTGTGCAAGCCTCACACCCCTTCTTCAGGGATCATTTATATTCAGATGACTCACCAGTGCAGGGGTACAAAGGCCTCAATGCCTAGCTTCAATGTGGGCATTACTGAGGGACACTCAGCTTCACTCCCCTTGGTCTTGTCCCAAGCCTCTGTTCCCACTCCCTAGGACACTTGCTTCCCGTTTGTTAGTCTCAGAGTGTTCCTTCACAGCATCTGTCTCAAACTTACGTGCCCAGGGAACCTGGCCTGGATGGGGTGTCTCTAAGCTGGGGCTCCACCTGGAAAGGTGCTTCCTGTATGATAACCCAGAAAACACAGCCACAGAAACTGTGTTTCACACAAACCAAAGTCCTGATGGGGTTGTTTCTGATTGGTTGACTCCTTCAAGGAACACTAACTGTTCTTTGAGACTGTTCTCAGTGACCTGTCAAATGGCAGAGAACAGATTATCTGTTTCCAGTCCTTCCTAGGAATTTAAATTCTCTCTCTTCCCAACATCCACAACGCTTCTTCAATCCCATGGCTTTGCCACTGCCGTGACTGTGCCCAAAGCTCGGTTCTCTTCTGGTTGGAAAGAATCAGCTCTCTCATTCTGCAGCTCCTACTCAGAAGTCTTATTTCCATGTTCCTGACCTCCTGTACACCTTCAGATTACAGCATCTATCAGACTGTGTATGACAAATGGTTACCCCAGATTGCTTCTCTTCTGGGGACAAGTCTATTTATTCATGAGCTTGTGAATACTATGAGACTAGACTCTCTTGAGGTCACTGCTTTGTCCCTGGGCCAAAGAAAGGCTTATATTTCTTGGTCAGAATTGGATCAATAAATCATGTTCTGTTTCCTTTCTGCCCTGATTCAATATCTAGCATGTCACAGGCCTTCAGATGTTGAAAGACAATGTTGGCAAAGTCAGTAGAGTTCATGATCCTTAAGAACTTCTAGCTGGTGGTGGAGTTTCAGATCCTGTATTGGATGGATAGTTTTGATGGTGGCAAGTCTATTGAGGTCTTTCTCATATTGTTCTACCCTGACACACATATATGTTGCATGCACACATGCGCTCATACAATTTCTCTCTCTCTCTCTCTCTCTCTCTCTCTCGCTCACACACACACACACACACACACACTTCTTTCTTACAGGCCCGCACTCTA
>JAOXYA010084827.1:0-11238 GCA_028565675.1 Sorex palustris
TTGTTATGACCTTGGACTTCTTTTCATCATTAAGAAGGACATAGTGTGTGTTTAAATACTGCATTATTAATGATATTTTCGTGGGTGTAGTGTCGTGATCAATTTTTTATGTACATCATTCTTTATGCGGCATTAGTTGAATTTCAAATACATCCTTACTTTCTTCTCTCCTCCCTCAGTGACACAGTCTTCAACAAGAAGATGGCAGGCCTGTGGCTTCTTTTTCGCTGGAGAGATTAGAACTGCTTCTCTGTGTCGGCCAAAGATTTGCTGTAGTATGGCACCCAAAGGAAGTTGTGAGGAAGCTATGGGTCTTTTACTAAATTGAACTCTGTACCAGAGAACAAAGGTTCAAAGTCCTGAATACCCCCATCATATTGTGACTCCACTGCATTACTTGTCTCCTCTGTTCCTTCTTTCCAGATACTTCTTTTTGCTATCCTACTTCTAGCATTCTCTGAGCACCTATAATATAATAAATACTGTGTCAGAGACTGAGGATGATTCATAAATAAAAAATAAATTAATTAAAATACCCCTCCTAGTTTTCACATGCTATTCCATCCTGAGTCAGATCAGTGTGATTGGAACCATGATCTACTGAGGTATAGGGAACTTCTATGTTGTTTGATTTGAGGATAAAGACTAAGTATTTTAGTGCTCTCATCTGTTTGTAATCCCCATGTGAGTGAAATTTTACACAAATTTCCCCAGATAATTTTTGACTTGTGGCCAAATAGGCAATTTATTCATCTCCCAGAACTCTAGAGAGGATTTAAAATAGGGGACAGCTGTACTTACCCCAAATCACACTAATAAATGTAATTAACAAAAAATATTATGGTATTTCTTCTCCTCCTATACTGCCAAATACATTTTCTTCTAAAAATTCTGCCTTTGAAATAAGTTGAAAGCAGTTCTAGGTGGAGCTTCCACCCCTACATCAGTTGCCTTTCTGGTATTCTTGATGGAACCTTGAGGTATCTTCCTCTCCATCTCATACTCCTGTTTATCTGTCCCAGCACGTGGAAACTGACTAATGTAATGAGCTAGACTCCTTGCCGTGAAAAAATGAGTTGAGATTTCTATCTGAAACCCCATGTTTTAGTCTCACAGTGAGGATAACAAAGTAGACTTTCAAGGCTATTTTTTGGAATAATATGCAAGGGGGGGCACATTTAAAGGAAAAGAAAGAGAATCTATTAAAAAAAGGGAAAAGTGATGAAGAAAGGAACCTTTTTAGTTCTTTATTTATTCTCCCTGGAGAAGGAAGTTTTATGTCATTTGGTGGTGATTACACAATGGTTAAGAGGGAGAGTCATATTCAGACATGCTGTTTTCTATAGAATCTTTAGCGTCTTTGAACTTTTATCAGTAATAGTACCTCTCCTTCATTTATTATTAAAGTTAAATAAGCTAATAAGTGTCAAATAATGGCATATATTCAAATGAACAGTAAATTCTCAATAAACGTACTTTAATATTATATCAATATTTATTTTCTTTATTATATTTATTCAAATTCTTGCCTTGTTTGGGAGAATTTTTTATAATCCAGGAAATTCCTTCCTCTTAAAATATATTATCTCTTAAAAAATAGCATTTCCCAAAGTTTTCTGTGAAACAGATACTAATAGGCATTCCACAGAGGTGTTGGATTACCAATAAATAAATTAGCCAGATTCCTTACAGCAGGGAGGCAGTGAAGTTACATTTCTTGAAGTTATTTAACTGTGGGCTCTCTCCCCGTATATTGCGAGAATATTTTAGATAGTATTATTAGAAACTTATTTACCTAAAACTTCTCTAAATAACTGCCATCTTTTGTCTTTCAAAGAATTAGAATCATTTCTGCAGATTCTTTACTTAATTACTGAAGCATTTCATTAATATTTAAAAAAAACTATCAGTGGGAAAGTTAAAAAAATAGCTACAACAAAATCTCTCTGAGTCTCCTAGGCTTTGTTCATGTACATATATTTTTTAAGGAGGTAAAGATGTTTACAGTATTTATTTGTTCATCAAATATGTTTTTATTGGATCACCATGGATGCATTTACAAAGCTTTCATGTTTGAATTTCAGTCATATATTCATTGAACACCCATCCCTCCACCAGTGTACATTTTCTACCACAATATCCCCAGTATTCCCCTCCGCCCACCCTTCCCCTTGTCTCTATGGCACACAATTTCCCCCATACTAGCTCTCTACTTTGGGGCATTATGATTTGCAATACAGACACTGAGAATCTATGAAGTTTGGTCCTTTATCGACTTTCAGCACATATCTCTCATCCTGAACTATCCCTCCAACCATCATTGACTTAGTGATCCCTTCTCTGTTCCAGCTGTTTTCTCCCCTAGCTGATTATACAGGCTTCTAACTATGGAACAATATTGCTGGCCCTTGTCTCTACTGTCCTGGGTATCAGTCTCATGTTATGTTATTTTATATTCCACAAATGAGTGCAGTCCGTCTATGTCTGTCCCTCTCTTTCTGACTCATTTCACTTGGCGTGATACTTGGTCATGTCCATCCACTTATAAACTTATTTCATGACGTCATCTTTCCTAACAGCTGCATAGTATTCCACTGTGTAGATGTACTAACGTTTCTTTAACCAGTCAACTCTTTTCAGGCAGTCATGTTGTTCCCAGATCCTGGCTATTGTGAATAATGCTGTAATGAACATACAGGCGCAGATGTTATTTCTACTGTGCTTTTTTTGCACCCTCGAAATATATTCCCAGAAGTGGTATTGCAGGGTCAAATGGGAGTTCAATCTCTAGTTTTTTAAGGAATGCCCATATTGTTTTCCAAAAAGGCTGGATCAGTAAGCATTCCCACCAACAATGAAAGAGAATCACTTTCTCCATAGATCCATGCCAGCACTGGTTTTTCTTGCTCTTTTCAATGTGTGCCATTCTCTGTGGTGTGAGGTGATATCTCATTGTTGCTTTGATTTGCATCTCCTTGATAATTAGCGATACAGAGCGTTTTGTCATGTGCTTTTTATCCATTTGTGTTTCTTTTTGAGGAAGCTTCTATTCATTTCTTCTTCCCATTTTTTGATGGGGTTAGAGGTGTTTTTCTTGTACAGTTCTTCTAATGTCTTGTATATCCTGTATATTCACTCCTTATCTGAATGGTATTCGGTAAATATTTTTTCCTGTTCAGTGGGCTCTCTCTGTATTTTGGTGACTGTTTCTTTTGAGGTACAAAAGCTTCTTAGTTTAATGTAGTCCCGTTTGTTTATGTTTATGTTTATGTTTATGTTTATGTTTATGTTTATGTTCCACTTGCTTGCTCAGTGGTGTTTCATTCTTAAAGATGTCTTTAGCTTCAATATCATGAAGGGTTCTGTCTACATTTCCTCCATGTACCTTATGGATTTAGGTCTGATACTGAGGTCTTTAATCCATTTTGATCTGACTTTTGTGTCTGGCATTAGAGAGAGATCTGAGTTCATTTTTTGCAGGTAGCTGTCTAGTTTTCCCAGTACCACTTGTCAAAGAGGCTTTTCCTTGTTCCACTTCACATTTCTTCCTCCTTTATCAAAGATTAAGTGATCATATATTGATCAAATATGTTTAAATATCTGCTATTTTCCTTAAATAACTCTAGGGTTTTCAGGAGTATAAGATTGGCAACAGAAAAATATAACATTTTATTAAATACTTGGAAATATTAATTCATAAGATAATATAGGAGTTCATTAGATTAGCACTTAACAAAGCCCAGAGGAGTCACTGTCACTATCTCTGTCGTCCTGTTGTTCATCAATTTTCTCAAGCAGGCCCAGTAACGTCTCCATTTTGAGACTTGTTGTTACTGTGTTTGGCATATTGAATTTGTCACGGGTAGCTTGCCAGGTTTGCTGTGGAGGTGAGATTCTCTCTGTAGCTTGCCGGGCTCTCTTGAGAGGGGCAGAGGAATCGAACCCGGCTCGGCCGAGCTGGCTATGTACAAGGCAAATGCCCTACCGCTGTGCTATCGCTCCAGCCCCAGAGGAGTCAGTGTGAAGAATCATATTTCTGATAGACCTCAAAGATAAGAAGAATTTAACCAAGTGGGCATTACTATTAAATAATTAATCGTAGGGAAAAAGACAATGCGTGCACAGAAGTAAGAGAAGCATGTTGAAGTTCCAGTAAGCTAAAATAGTGTTGTGGCAGATTCTCAAAGTATTTGAAAATTATGAAATTAGGAAATACTTATAAAGTCTAAATTTATAAGGTGTTGTGGCAAATTTATAATGTAATTAAAAGTACACAAGAACTAGAAAAATATAATTCTATTTGTTCTCTCAAGGTTACTTTTGCAAATTTATCCCAGTTTCACATCAATGTTTTTCTCTATTTTTCTTTTATATAGCAGAGCTTAGAAAAAAAACACACACAGGCATTGTGTGAGTCTTAATAATTTATTGTGCTTTATGTATTCTTTTTGTGAAAGATTTTTTTCAAGGTTTGTTTGAGTTTTTATAATGTTTTGTTTTGAGGTCACACCCAGCAGTGCTCAGGGCTTACTCCAAGCTCTGTACCTGGGGATAATTCCTAGTGGGCTCAAGGAGTGTTATGGGGTGCCAGTATGCAAGATTGACTGTGCAAGACAAGCACCGGACCCACCGTACTATCACTTTTTTTCCTGCTTTCAAGTTTCACTTTTATGGGGTTTTTGTCTTTATTTTTTGTTTGTTTTGTTTAGGGGTGATGCCCAGCAGTGCTATGGAGCTATACCAGACTCTGTGATCAGGGCTTACTACTGTGTTCAGGAGAACATATGAGGTATCAGGTAACGAACCAACTTAGCAAAATGTAAAGGCAAAAGCTTTAGCCCCACACTATATCCCAGCCCTCAAACTTAAGGCCTACTAAGATATTCTGTAGGTGAGATATGTAGTTCTGCTTCTGCTATAATAGACAGAAGAGCTCTAAGCTGTAAGAACTACAAGCAGTTTCCAAATATTTTCCCTGATCAGCTATCTGATGAGAAGGCACCATAATTAAGCCACTAGCAAGACATATTTAATGTCATCTGACCAAGAACAACCTTAACTGCACAGGACCCCAATTAATTATTTTTGTGTGGCCTGTTTTATTAAAATTTTAGTGTATAATTTATGTACTTGTGAGGTCTATGAATTTAGAAGATTTAGAACAATGAATAGAGAAGATACACATATGATCACTGTTAAATCTGTACAAGTTTAATGTCAATGTCTAGGAACCATCTTTTTATATTTTTATTGATAAATGCATGATTCCTGGCTGATTTCATATTTCTCATCTGAGAAAAATAGCCACACTAATATTAGTCATGATGCATGACTCTTTGGAGTGTGCTTGAATCAAAACAACATATATCTTTCCTCTGTAGTTTCCTACTACCATTTATTTAATGTGGGCTCTGTAATTACTCATGACACTTCATCATTTATGATGCTGTAAAAGAAAAAAAAATGATCCATGACTCTAGTTAAAGTACTTTTAAGGAAGCAGTCAGAGATATCTCAGTGGCCTCACACCAGCAAGGCTGCATGTCTACCCAGCAACACCCCAATACATACTTGTATAGTACTTTGAAGTCCTGGCATCACAAGTGATCTTAGATCCTCTAAAGAAGAGGAAAAAAGAGAGAGAAGGTAAAGGGAATATTTGTTTTCAAGGGTAAGGCAGATTTTTTTGGTTTGGGAGGGGCAGTGGACCAGATCTGGTTTTGGTCTGGAGACCAAATGCAGTGCCAGAGATCAAATCAGTGTTGGCAAAGGCAAGTGCTTCCTCTCTATACTATTTTCCCAGCTTCCAGGCAGAACTTCTTAAGGGATTACTACAATAGAGGCTTACAGTAGAGGTAAGATATCAGGTTCAACTCAAAATACATTAAGAAAAGGTGAGAATTTACAGTCAGAGAACTAGGTGGGTTGTGGGACAGGAAAGTATTCTAGGTGATCCAATGAAATAGGATTCTTGCTGAAGGTAGAACTCAGATAATGCTGAAGATTATGCAAGACTCCTATTATATATAGAATTCTATATCTATAATTATATTACAGAATCCTACCTTCGGCAAGAATCCCCATGAAGGGCAATCCCATTAAGAGACAAATTTATCAAAATTGGAAATTGGCAAAATTTATTTAGAAGGAATATTGCTAAAATTGGTTAATGCAGAGAAAAATATGGATGCCTAAAAAATCAGGGACTAGCTTAGAAGACAGTTCAGAGGAGCATGAATAATTTAAGAAGAGAATTGTTGCCAGGGTCTCCACAAATGCTATCTCCTAATGTTGTTTTGTTGATAATGACATAAATACAGGATCCATGCCATGAATGCAGGAAAATGAAAATACATATTCTTCTTATGTAAATTTTGTCATCTAGTTTATATAGCATATACATCACTTGATCACTTGAAATCCTTGTTACTCATCGATTTGCTTGAGTGGGCGCTAATAATGTCTCCATTTGTCCCTGTCACATGCTAGTGAAGCCCAATGGTGTCTGCTTGCTACAGTAACATGAAGAGCCTCAAACCATTCATTCAGTGTCTTGACAAATAAGTCTGAACATCTCATAGGTGGGTGTCCATGCATTCTTTTGACGTCCCGTAGAATTCAGTTGGTAACATCTCTAGTCCAGCCGTCATCTTCAAATCGCATTACGTGTCCAGTCCATCTTATTTTTGATGCCTTGGCAAACTAGACAGCATACCTGATTCTCAGTCATCGATAGAGGTCAGAAATCCAGATTCCTTATCTCACTTGAGTTAAGCATGATACTCCAAGCATAGCTCTTTCTATTCCTCTTTGGGTGACCTGAATAGCATTCTCATCCTATTTTCCTAGGGCCCAGGTCTCTGAGGCATATTTTAGTACAGAGAGAATGGTGAAATCAAAGAGATTTGCCCAGAGCCATAGGTTCTTTGTCCTCTTAGCTATTTCTTTGATGCTCTTGAAGGCGTTCCAAGCTGCTCTCTTCCTCCTGTGCAACTCACGTGCCAGGTCATTTGTCATGTTGAGTCTTGACAAGGTATACATAACTGCTGCATTTGGAGATGTTTGTTCTGTTGAGAGAAAATGGAATGTCAGGAACTTGCCCATTTTTTATTAAAATTCTCTACGTGAGATTCAGCTGCAGTCCGATCTTTCCACACTCACTGTCAAAGTCGGTCAGCACTTGTGCTGCTTGTCTAATGTTTGGTGTAATTAGAACCGTGTCATTAGCGAAGCGGAGGTGGTATACTTGCCGACCATCAATCTTCACACCCATTCCTTCCTATTCCACTCATAGCATGATGTTCTCGAGGGTGGCACTGAAGAGTTTTGGTGGAATGGTATAGTCCTGCCGAACCCCTCTCTTTATATCGATGATCACTTCCTTGTAAATCCTGGTGTTGATTCCATAATACAGCTCATGGAGGATCCTGATGTACTGAGTTTGAATGCTCTGTTTGGCTAGGGCTTCGATGACCACTTCAGTCTCAACAGAATCAAAGGCCTTCTTTAAATCTATGCACCTTAGACAGAGCAGTGTCTTGAACTCCCAAGAAACCTCAATGAGCTTGGTCACCATGTGGATATGGTCATTCGTGCTGAATCCTTTTCAGAACCTGGCTTGCTCACCTGGTTGTCCTTCATGTAGTGTTCTGCCAATTCTATTCAGGATGACTCCAGTGAACAGCTTATAGACGATGGATAACAGGCAGATTGGGCGATAGTTGTCAATGTCATGGATGTCTCCCTTCTTGTACAGTAGAACAGTCCTGCTGGTTTTCCTTTGGGATAGAACCTTGCATTCATATAGGTAGCATGTGAACAGACGAGCCAGTTTATTTATGAGTAGTGATGGCAGATTCTTCAGGTGTTTGGGTCTCACCTTGTCTGGGCCGGTGCTGTTTGCTTCTTTACTAACAAAATGGCATGTCGGATTTTGGAAGGGAGAACATTGGGAACAACATATCCATACTGTGGAGTTTCGTATGTGCCCGGTGGATGTGGCTATCGAAGAGATCCAAGTAGGAGTCATCATAATCTTCTCCATTGCCCTTCTAGAAGATGCGATAGATCCATCAGTATGTTGGAGGGCAGTCATCTTGGTCTTGTAGTTGGCGAAGGACAGTTGGGCATTGCAAATACATTTCCCATCTTCTGCCACATCTCCCAGCACTGCTTCTCTCTTTGAGGTCTTCTTTTATCACTTTTCTGCACTGCTTTCCAAGCTCGGATATTAGCTTAAGGTTGTCTGAGGCTCACACCAAGTCACATTGGCAAATGAGCCCAAGAGTTTTCTAAGACAGGCCTCTTTTTGTTGCTTTCTCTCTCTTGGCACTTCTCGCACAATCAAGCAGGTGCTGAATCACTGGATCATATTTCTCATCAATGTCATCAATGACGGCATCTTTTCATGTTGCTGCAATAGTACCATATTGCAGCAACATGGCATATACATACAAGAATATATCTTTTAATCATGTCACTTTTTTGAATTCTTTAGTTTTAGTCCTTAATCACTGCATCCCTAAGTGTGTAATTTTGGTGTTGATGAGTATTGTTCCTTTCCCTATACTGTGTCAGCAGGAGGGATAGATGAGGGATATGCTGAAAGAGAAGAACAAATATTTTCTTAAAGACAGTTTGTTTTCATATTACACACCTTAACACAGACCCAGGAGAATTTGTTATTTGCAGACTGAATGATGACTATTAAAACAATATATTGAAAATGAAAAGTAAGAACCTCGAACTTTTCAGAGGACATAGTCATAGGCTCTACTAGAGAATAGACTGGCACTTCTATCCAAAAGGGGTTTTAAGTGTAAAGTCTTCAGTTACTGTTCCCCCAGAGACAACATAATTATTAGGAGTACAGGCAAAAGTCAATAACACCTCCACATGCCTGGCCCTAACCCAGATATCAGTTGCAGACCACCAGTAGTCCAAATTCCAGAATTTATGCTGAATCCATCATGATTGATAATTGTCAAAATTATCATGGAACTACTGTTTTGCTACCACAGTTTTGTCTGACATTGTGGAAAAAATACCAGTTTGACTGACAGAAGTGCTCTGATCTTGCTGATACCCTCCTAAAATTGAGGTCAAGCTATAAACTACAGGTAAGCCCTATAACCATAAAACTTGTAGATTCTCAGATCTGGTTATATGTCCATTTGGGGGATGCAGTATGTAGGTTTTAAGGACAGACTGAAGATGAAAAAGAGGGACTGGGTTACTTAATTCAATTATCACTGCTATATTTAATTGCTTGTAGTCATGAAGGGGACTTAGACCATTTTAAAATAGCCAATTACATTGACCAGACCCAAAGGAAACAAATTTAAACTTATGACTTTCCGCTTGTACTGCACTGCCAGTGTAGGCATCTAAAAGAAACAGTTTTCAAAAAGTTGCTCCACACCGTAAAACCAGAGATAGGTCCCTGTTTATCAAGGTCAGTAGGTCTTACTGATCCTAGTCCATAACTTTCATTTCTGACTTATCAACAAATTCAAAATTATTTATGCATTTGCCTCAGAAATATATTGAGTAGGATTTGAGTGCATCATCAGAGAAATTGATAAGTTGGGTATTGAGTAAGATTTGAGTGCATCATCTATGTAATAACCACTATTCTGAACTAAAAGTACATTTTTTTAACAAAATGTAGACAAATCCTGGAAACCACAATGTAAATATTCCATTGACATTATCCTTATTTCATAAAAGAAAAATAATAACAATAATGGCAGTGGTAACCATAGTAATAGGTATAATTGTAAAATTATTGAATACTTATTACTTTTCAGGAATGATGCCAATTGCTTTATGCATGTGCTATCTTTAATCCTACTATGACACTACAAAATAAATATTATATACATTTGATGTTGAAGAAATATAGGCTCAGAGAAATATAGGCTCAGACCTTGAGGTGGTTTACTCAAGGTCACTCTGCTGATGAGTAGCAAAGCCAGGCCCATGTAATTTTGAAACCAAGGTTCTTTGCATTGCATATTAATGTTTTTTGTATTTCTAAGTTGGTTCACAATAACTCTCCAAGAATAGAGAAAGAAAACCCTGCTTGGAACAGGAACACAGATTTGAAGGAGAGCTTGTAAGGGAGGGGGTGAAGTCTGCAGGACCTCCAAGATTTGGGATGTTTGACACTTCTCTAAATCTCTAAATCTTCAAGTTTGCAAACTCCCCATTCTTGGAAAATATGCCATTGTTTTTCATTTTTAAACTACATTTATATACCCACATTTAATTCCTTAGGGAAATAATATTAGTTATATTTTCTTTACGTAAGCAACCACATGAAGTGTCATAGCAGATAACCTGTAAGCTATTGGCTAACCTTGAAGGTATAGTTTTTGCTATAGCAACTTTCCTTCTCTTGTGAGGTGCTATGGAGATTTAGAGACTTAGATGCTAACCAAATGTGACCTTCAGGTTACTGCCTCTTTCTGGGCCTAGATTTTTCTACCACCGAAACATGGGTGAAAATGGGGGATATTGAAGTGTACGAGGTTTAGCCATAACTTGCTCACCTCCTGTTTTTCTCAACCTGGTATGTAGCAATCACATCATATTAAGTAATCTATTGCCTGACTGGAGCACAGGCTCTGAAGGTACAGAACTCTTAGTTTGAATCTGTAAAACTTGCAGATGGACAGAAAATTTACTTCTTGACCTACTCATATTCCTCCTCTCACTGGGATTCTCTCTTATATTTGCTACTCCTCTGTCAGGTTTTACCGAACTGATAAAGCAGATGAATTATGACTCCTTCCATCCCTAATCTTCCTCTGGTTCTGAAGTGCAGGAATCCTCGATTGTGTCTTTATCATTATAATTTATGTTGCCTTTACTGATGATGAGTGAGATACAAGAATGGTGAAGGCTAACATCTGAGTTGAGCCACTGACAAAGCACCTAGTGTGGCCACCAGGCCCCTTCATTCTTCTTGGCGGGGCTTTGGGGATGTTAGTGCTCTCTGTTCAGAACAGCATTCAGGACACTGGGCCTATTTGATGAAGTGGTATATCAACCCCATTTCATCTTATAGCTATAAAGTTCTTACACTTCTATTCTGTCAACTGAGCTGGGCTATCCTCTTGGCTACATTTCACCTTTCTACTAACTAATTTGTTCATTTGTCTATTGAGTCACTAACAAGTTATATTCTTTCCCACTTATTTAAATCTTATTTAAATGAAAAACCACTAAAATGGA
>JAOXYA010084838.1:0-11237 GCA_028565675.1 Sorex palustris
CGGGGAGGAGAAAGACAGTCACTTTCTCCCCACCCGCCTCTGCCACTCGGGACCCAGGGTTGCTGGGTTCTTGTCTCCCCTATGTTCGATGTTATCTCTCCAACCTCTGAATTTTTTTAACATGCCAAAGAGATCCATTAAACTGACTTTGTCTCCTGTGAGCAAATATTTATGAAAAATTAACAGCTATAATGTATAACTAGAGTTGACTTGATCACATATTGGCAATGGTGTGGGGCAACCTTGGCAAATGATCTAAAGCACTTGTTTGAACGTATGTATGATCTTTTCCAAAGATATTTCTATTTTTGTTAGTCTTATCATTTCTTTGCTTTTGCCTACATTAACCTAGACCATGGAACCCAGGAACACACTGAGTTAGAAAGAATATAACGTTCTCTGCTTGGTATTTACCAACACAGAAAATAGTCCTCTCCCTCTCCTTCTTGTCATCTTTCTTTCTGTCTCCCTCTCTCTTTCTCTCCTTTTCCATCCTCCCTTTTCTTTCCCTCTCTTTATCTCATTCTACTCAACGCATACCCCTCATAGTTCTTCCTCCTTCTCTCTCACTCCCAGTAGATTCATTTAAAGTTAAAAATCTGTAGTCTTTCCCGAAGAAAAACTCAGTTATGCAGGACCAGTGACTGAAAACTCCAGGCCACATGGAGGTGGGCCTGGGCTGGCCCATCCCATCTCCCTGCCCATCTATTGTCCTGGACATCATGCCCACAAACTGCCTCTGGGCATGATTTAAGCACATTAACAGCCAAGATCCAGAGACTCACAAATGAATCTCGGAAGATGGCAGCACCATAGAGATGTCTTTGGATCCTGATTATTCAAAGTTTTAGATATCCAGGAGCACACAGCTGCAAAAGCAGTCATGCAACATCCTATACTATTCAGAACAAGCAATCACTGTCACTGTCCTCCTGCTGTTCATCAATTTGCTCGATGGGCCCAGTAATGTCTCCATTGTGACACTTGTTACTATTTTTTGCATAACCGGCAGAAGAACAAAGCATGTGGGTCCCGGGGCTGAGATCTCCAAGTCTGCTCAGATCGGGGCTGAGCATCTTCCACCCAGATCCTCCATCTTCCAGAAGGCAGGGGTCACACCCACCAACTGCCCCCCGCCCCCACACACACCGGCACCGTGTAATCCCATCAACGGCCAAGACCCAGAGACTATAAAACGTGTGATATCTTATCTCATTCTTACTTTGGACAACCTGGCAGGCTACTGAATGTAAGCTGCCCACATGGGTTGGAGTTGGCAAACTCCTCGTGGCGTACCCAATATGCCAAATACCAGTAACAATGATAGGTCTCATTCTCCTAACCCTGAAAGAGCCTTGAATGTGGCACTTTTTAGAATCTCAGGGCTAGGACGAAGGAGATGCTACTGGTGCCTGCTCGAGGCAATCAACAAACAACAGGATGATCGTGATCATGATCGTGATAAAATGCAGGACATTTAGAGATGAGCCACAGGGAATGAGGGTCTCTGTGTCAGAAAACCCGAAAGACCAGAAAGCAAAGATTTCCTGGATGAGCCAACAGAGTCCACAGGAAGTCGGGCTCAACCCAGGCTGAGGAAGCAAGCAAGGGCTTTCCTGGCTTCAAATAAAGGTCAGCACAGCTGGGCTGAGGCTGATTCAATGGAACGACTTAAAACTTTATTATAGCAATTCTTAATCTTGGTTTTCTTTTTTTGGGTGGGTGGGGAGTGAAGAGGTTTGGGCCACACCCAGCATTACTCAGGGCTTACTCCTGGTTCTGTACTCAGGGATCTCTCCTGGTGGGGCTCAGGAGGACCCTGTGGGATTCCCAGACCGAACCCTGGTCGGCTGGGATCATCTGTTTCCAGAGATTAGTACTTGGGTCCAAGTCTGATGGCTCAGCGAAGGACTTTCTGGATGGGGAGGCAGTGACGGCAGAGTGGACATTGCCTTTGAGGTGGTCATTATTCTCTGATCTGTGCATCTGTTAAGATTCATAACACTGTGCACTGCAAAAAAAGTAAATTCTACTGTATGGAAATTATAGGAATATCTGAAAAGTTCATGGTCTTAGTTAGGAAAATACTTGCTCTCTCGAGGTACAGACTCGAAATCCCCAATATCTGAGGCTGTCTCATCTGGAGGGTGCCGTAAGAAGCCTACTGGACCACACCCTGCTCTCTCCCAGGGCTAGGCAGCAGGAAGGAATTAAAAGGACGGCTCAGAGTGCTCAGCATTTTAGTTCTGAAATAGTTCTATGGTTGTAGACTCAGGGAAGAGACAGATTAACTCAAGGGACTGGCTTGATGCTCACGAAAAGCGATGATTTAAGCGAGTGTGGAGAGGGTCCTGGGCTAGGAGAAGCCGCCTTGTCTCCCCTCCATTTCCCTCCCTGCCACCCTCCAGTTGGCAGGAAGATGCATGGGTGAATGAGGGGCCTGACCTTGTTGGGAAAACCAGCTATAGTACAGGCAGGAGGGTGCTTGCCTGGCATTCAGTGAGCACAGGTTCCATCCTGGCACAGCATCCAGGCCCTGAGCCCTGCCAGGAGTGATCACTGAGTACAGAGCCAGGAGTCATTCCATGGGCCGGGGTGTGCTGCACGGAGCTGTCATGATCACATGGCCTGGATGAGGAGCGGCAGCAGTCGCCGTCAGTGCAGGCTAGGGAGGAGAGTGGGCACAGAGGGCAGGGAGAAGGGGCACAGCAGGGCAGCGGGAGGGAATGGGACACTGTGAGGACTCAGGTGAGCACTCGGCCTGGTGGAGTAAGGTGAGGGGTACGGGGGAAACACCAGGTGACTTGTGGGTTTGTCTCAGGGTGGATAGAGGGCTCGGACCCACAGGTCTCCCCGGAACAGCCCTGCCGAGAGGCGGCCAGAATTCTGGTGTCAACAGGCGCTGGGCTGAGTTGGAACTCAGAGGAGGGGAAGTGAACTCCATTGGGCGATTTGGGACTGAGCCCTACAAACACCCATAGCATGCAGGTGCCACCTGGAGTCCTGGCAGGAAGCTTCCCCAAGTCCAGGGTCCAACCGAAGTTCCCAGGGGAGACAGGGACAAGAGAGACATGGCTCCGGCTCTGCTCAGGGGCATGTGGGGACCCGGGACTCTAGGGAGAGACAGGGACAGGATAGAGGAGGCCTCGGCTCTGCTCAGTCTCTGCTCAGGGGCATGTGGGGACCTAGGGGTCTGGAGGGCTGGCAGGAGCACCAGCTTGGGGTCAGAAGGATGAGTCTTGGGTGGTACGGTGTTCAGGTGCTCCGTGGAGGCAGGAAGTGTGCACAGGGAAAGTTTCAGAAGCGGGGTGGGGGAGACAGCTCAAGCAGGCTGTTTCCCAAATGTGGGGTGGACATTGGTGGTTTTACAGGAATGTTAAGGGAAATGGTGATCCTTATGGGCTAAGAGACTGAAGCCACTAAGCTGCTGAGACAGAAGAGGTATGCCCCTATTCCATGCGCGCGCGCGCGCACACACACACACACACACACACACACACACGCATGCACAGAGGAAAAGCTACAGACAATAAGTTAGGACACCCTGGGACAAGATTTTGAGTCAATTCAGCACATTTCTAAATTGACACATTTTCCTTTCTGACCACACTGTGCCATATACATAGTGAGGGGGCCAAAGAACCTTGGGACAGAACCCGGGAACGACCGGCAGGGTGTACCCCCACTGCCCCAGCTTCGGCTCCGCAGGCCCCCGGGAGGGCAGGCAGGGAAGGGTGAGATCAGCTGAGCAGTTGGGGGGTAGCTGCCGTGCTAGCACCAGCCGGGTTCACACCCCACAGCCAATTGACTCCCCCCTAAGCCCTGCTGGGTGCAACCAGAAGGCCCCTCAGCACTGTCACGGGGGTCCTGGTGGTCTCTGGCTGGGCCTCTGGCACACATCCTCGAGGCTGTGCATTCAACCAGATGGCACAGTTGCCCAAATATTGCCTTGGAGACCCCTAGGCACCCCTTGGCAGGCTCCCTACCCCAACAAACAGACTAACAGAGCTTGACAACCCACAAGAAAGCAAACCGGAAGGAAGAGAAGTGTCTACGGGCCCCAGAATGCAGCTCCTGAAAGGAGCGGGGAGGTCCTTGATGACAGGAAACAAGAAAACAATCACGAGGTGAGAATGAAGCCCACAGCCCGGTAAGGCCCACAGATGCCCCGGGCACAGCCTGGTGCAGAGCCCGCGATCAGTGAAAATGAAACTCCAGAGAGTGGCAAAAGCGAGGTCGCAGCCTGAGTTTTGCGGTGGGAGAGAGAAGCACAAATGGCTGCCAGCAAGCGGGTCTGGTTAGCGGCGCTTAGTCTGCCCCCAGAACCATCTCTTTCTAACCCCAGCCCCCCGCAAGGTGTCTAATGGAAAAGGAGCACCAGCTGGGGTGCGCCTCCACCTGGGCTTCTGCTCTGAGTGCCTGCTCCATTTCAAAGAGAAGCCCGGGTCCGAGGTGACCTGGATCCCCCCTCACAGCTCCCAGCCGCAGACTGCACAGCTGTGTGCGCTGCTGATGTTTCTAGACAAGTCAGACTGCAGGTGGGGTGTCTCTGCGGTGCTTTTCCCGAATGCTTAGCTTATCAGAAACCTGCTTCCTTTTCTTTTATTCTTAAAAATAACAATTAGACACCAGAGTATAGGACAGCAGGGAGGGTGCTTGCCTCGCACACAACCGACCTGGGTTTGATTCCCAGCATCCCATGTGATCCCTGAGCCCCACCAGGAGTGATTTCTGAGCATAGAGCCAGGAGTAACCCCTGAGCACTGCCGGGTATGATCCCAAAACAAACAAAATAAGCATTCTTATCAGGATGGGAAAAAACACACCTCTTTCATGAACAGACACTGGACACTCGCATCCAGTAGAAACTAGGCCATGACGCTGCCTGCAGCTGACAGCTCTGAAGTGGGAGGGTAAGTGGGGGGATTTGGTTCCCCAATGAACTATGGTGGCTGGCGGGACCCGGGGGGCCTTCAGGGTGGTGGCAGTGGTGATATGGCATCATGTACAGTGAAGAGGAGTAGAGACGTGCACCCAAACACGCCTCACATGTAAATCACGTCAAGGAAAGAAACCAGAGAGAACCACATCCAGGCTGGGGTGGTTTGATCCCCACCACCACACACCTCGTGTACAGGCATGGCTCATCTCCAGATTGTCAGTCTCTACCACCAGGCCACGGACTGAGGGGCCCCAGTGGGCTGAGTGCAGGCTTCCCGTGCAGGAGGCTGGGGTCTGTCGTAAGTACATGACCCCGGGACACTGCCAGGAGAGCACCAGGCTGGAAGCAGTCCTCAGACTGCACTGGAGGTGGTCCCCAAGAGAGTCATTAGGAAGAACCTCAGTTGGGTGGGGGGCATACCCCATGGTGCTCAGGCAGGGACCTTTCCCAGCTCTATGCTCAGGGCCCAGACCTGGTGCCAGGGGATTTGAACCAGGTTTGTGGCCAGAGCCGCAGGCAAGGCAAGAGCCTTAGGGCTGAGTTTTGTCCTGACCCAGGAGGAATGTCTGGCCCCTGAGGCAAAAGGAAGTCCCCATCACAGTCAGACTCAGTTCCTCTCCCACTCCCCCAGCCTCTCTTGCCGGCTAATGCCATCTCCAGTATGTAGAACACTCTGGACAGTCAGTGAGTGTTGGAGCCCATTGGGAGGGAGGCTCTGTCACCACTGGGCAGCTCTCACTGAGACTCTGCTGGTGCCGCACCCCCAGAAGCAAGCATGTTTATGAAGAAAGAAGGTTCCACTTGTGGCCATCGCATGGCTAGTTCAGAGACTTTGGTGGGCCTGTGGCATATTCTCGAGGAAACACACTGCCCAAAGTCTCCATTCGGAACCTCACCAGCCGCCCCCACTCCCCCCCCCACACACACCACCTGCACTCCCCAAGACATTTTTTCTCTCTCCTTCCCCACTCTCCCTCCTTCCCTCCCTCCCTCATGGGGGACCACACCTGGAAGTGCTCAGGGCTTACTGCTGACTCTGCATTCAGATGCTCGGGAGGGGGGGCATAAGGGGTGCTGAAGATGGACCCAGGCTGGCCACATGCAAGCCGAGCGTACCCACTGCACTATGACTCTGACCCCCCATCTGTTTAGCTTCTTTTTCTTTCAAGTCATTATATATTTTATTTCTGCTCCACTTAAAAAAAACTTAATTAAGGCACTGTGATTTACAAAGTTATTCATAGCTGAGTTTTTGACGTAGAAAACTGCAGCTCTGATCCCAACACCAGCATCAACTTCCCTTGCTGGCGTCCACAGGTTCCCTCACATAACCCCCCACACACCTCGTCCAGCCCCCAGCTTGCCCTCTCCACAGGCACCTTTCTAAGTTGGGTTGTTACAGTTTGGTTCCCTTAGTTTTAGGGTTGTTGGCCTTGTGGCTTGGATATTTGCCTCCATCATTTCTTAACATCAGCTCTGTACCTGGCTCCTGACCTGGCCCTGGTTGCTTCTCATCTGTCTCTTCTCTCCCCCCTCCCCCCACCCCCCTCTTTCCTTCCTTCTCTCTACACTCTGGGGCCAGCGCTGATCTGGGCATCCCCCGCTTTAAACCACCACTCCCCCCCCACACACACTTGGTTTTCTTACCAGGATTTTCTTACCCTCTTTCCCACTGGTCCTCTATCTTTGTTCTTGAACTCCGTTTCAAAGGGACATTGTGCAGGGCTAATAAAGTACAAATTCTTTGTTGAAGGCCCAAAGAGCACTCACTCAAGTCTGGGTCAATGCTGGGAATGTGAATAAATTCGGTTTGGCTTTGCCCAGTCCGGCTAGTCCCACAAACCTGCTGCCAACTACTTTTTTGGAATGAATAAGAATTTGCCCACACAAGTGTGAATAAAATATTGACTCACCTACAAAAAAAATAGGAAAAAAAGAAAAAGAGCAAGAGGGGCCAGAGCTACAGTACAGTGTGTAAGGCATTTGCATGTGGTACCAGGTTTGATTCCCTGGCACCCTCTATAGTTCCCTGGGGCTCACCAGGAGTGACCCCTGAGCTCTGAGTCAGGAGTAAGTCCAGAACACTGCTGAGTGTGGTCCCCAAAGAAAAACAAAGTGGAAAAGGAAAGATAATGCAGTCTGCCCTCAGGAGACTATCTCACTAGCAGAGCTGCAGAGGGATACAGCGGCCATGGTCATTTCTGAGGCACAGCCAAAGGCCAAACCCTCCTGAGGAGCAAGGCCTCTGTGCCTGGGAACATGCCCCAAAAGGCAGGAAGGAGAAGGTGACATGGGACAGGGACAACTGGACATCCCCAGCTTTTGACACAGAAGCACCTGGCACCAATGGGGAGAGAAATGCAAGAGGAAAAGAAACCTGATTCTCTTGATTTGCATTTTATGTGCATTTACTTAGATTTGGTGGAGAGGGAAACAAAAGGACCTCCTGCCAAAGGGTCAAGTTCATTCACACCAAAGATAGAGGGTAAAGGAAAGGCAAGGTCAGTGGGTTCAGGACTGGGAGAGCCTACACACAGCAACCACCTGTGAGAATGGCTGGAAACTGCTGTCAAGGAAAGCTTGAGTGTTCAGTAAAGAAGAGCTGCTCTCAACAAGCTGAACACGTACCACACTCTGGGACAAGAGGGTCCAACATCAAAGAGGTGCCACTTCCACCAGAGTTACTCAGTAAACGCAAAGACCTGGGAATTCCTTTAAAGGCCGATTTCCAGGCAGCTTGGAGGGCACTTGCCTTGCATATGACCCACCCAAGTTCAATCTCTGGCACCACACGGAGTAAGTACCATCAGGAGTAAGCTCTGAACACCACCAGGTGTGGTCAAAAACACACTCAAATCACAAATCAAAGGGAGATTGCAAATAACACTATATTTTCATCTGTGGCCGCCTCAGAATATTCTGGGGGCTCCTGGGGAAGGATATGTCTTCTGGTTGAGTTACTATGCTCTAAAGAAGAAATCAAGAATGGAGTTTCTTTTTTTTTGGAGTGGGGAGGGTGCCTGGAGCAATAGTACAGTGGGTAGAGCGCTTGCCTTGCATGCAACTAACCTGGGTTCTATCTCTGGTATCCCATATGGTTCCTTGAGTCCTGCCAGGAGTGATCCCTGAGTGCAGAGCCCTAGAACTGCAAAATGTGGCCCCCAAACCAAAAATAAAAATGGATTTTTTTCAATAAAAGAAATTGAGCTTGTTTGTTTAATGATTACCCCCAAACAGCAATCCTAAAGTAGAGCTAAATTTACATCCAAATGTATCCCCAAATTATCACCAGACTTGCAGATCAGGCATGATGAGGTTTATTTTGTATAACACCCATTGGAATGAAGCACATCCCCAAATAATGATTAAATTATGGGGTCTCACCTGCCAAGTCTGCTACTGGGAGAATCCTGTGGCCACACTGTTCCCATCATGTGATACAAAACACAGGCATCAGACTAGGTGGATTATAAAACCACAGACAAAACATGGCCCCATCTGAAAATACTCTGGTAAATAGAATAATTTAGAATGATGCGTTATTTTAATTAAAAAAAAAAGAGTCAGGGTCAGATCCCAAAGCATTAAGAGCAAGGTACTCTGGAGATTTTCATGCAAAGACTCAATCAAATTGAAATTCATCACTTATGCAAAATGGAACACAAATCTCCCATTACAATGATCCTAAGTGGTGGTTTGTTAAAAGGCTCTGGTGCCATTAGGCAGAGTGCGTGAAAAATGCCGGTGTGATGTGATTCTGATAATGTTTCTCCACCACCCAAGACAATAAGGGGTTGGGCCCGGAGGTACAGAGACACCATAGACTCGAGCCTCTTCCAGCCTACGCCACAGCCACGCTCACCAAGAGGCGTCCCAGGCATGCCCAGAGCAGGGCAATGTGAACCTGAACATGGGTGAATAGACCTGTCCGGGCAGAGGTGTCATTTTGAAACTGTTGGAGTTCATGGAGAAGACACTGCCTTCTTTCCTAAAAATTTTTACTTAAAGACTCGTGATAGACAAAGTCCTTGGTAGCTGGCTTTTCAGCACCAATCCCACCACCAGTGGCGACATCCCTCCACCATGTTCCTAAGTTCCCTCCTGCACCCCCCTCTTCCCCTTGACAGGCACCTCATAAAGTCTGGTGGCTGTAGTTTGGATGCCGTGTTTTCAGTGCTGTTGAGTCTGTGGTTTGGAGACAGAGCGACACCTCTCTGCATATCAGAGCTGAGGCCCCACTGGGCCTGCTGCCCTGAAATGTGGCATCAGCTTTCTAGAAAGTTCTGGAGAGTTCTTCAGGCTCTCACTGTTGGCCACCACTCCTCTCTCCACCCTATAAAACCTGCTCTCAGCAGTAAATGCTGGAAGCATGTACCCCTTCCCATGTGGTCCACCAAAACCCACCCCAATCCTGACCTCTGGTTCCACACTCAACGAGGAGACATGAGAAGGTCCTGCCCTTGGTTCCCATAGGTGCAAGGACAAAAGGTGGGTGAGACTGTGAGGTCCAGCTGAATCCAGCCACTGAGACACACACCACAGAGTCACAAGGAAAGAGGTGCCCAATGGACAGGCCCCAACCTGGCCTTGACCACATTGGGGTCCATGAATTTTGGCTGTCATGGACTAATGAGAGGGGGTCACTGGGGCCACGTGGGTGCAAACCAACCATGGACAGTCTGCAACTCCCAGACACAGGAAGAAGGTAGGCCTCGCGTGTCTCCACAACACACAAAACTCAAGGGCACAATTCATTCACAGCCAGGCATGAGACAGGGTAGGACAAGGCCTGAAGACAGTGCTAGGGAGAAGTTTTGCATTTTCTGCAGACACAGAAGCCCTCCTCGCCCTGACCAAGGTCTTGTCTGTTCCCGCGTCTGGAGACAGACATGCTCCTGACGCCGTGATCCACCCAGCGGTTTTCTAAACAGGAGCGCATGCTCACAGATCAAGTCTGCAAAACTCACGCAAAGATGCACTGGCAACAGCCATGAGATACAAGCGGAATATTTCCAGTTCTGGATGGAACCAACAGCAGGAGGAGAGAGTAGATAGGAGCTAGCTTGTCATCCAGCAAATGGAAACAAGCAATAAAGGGAACAAATCAAACATGGTGCAGGGGAGAGAAAGTTCTAGAACCCTCTTACTCCTACCCACTCCGGGGCCAAAGGAAGATCTGTGGTTGGGGAGGTAAGCAGGAGTGAGCTCTGAACACAGGAGCATGATGAAGCCCTGAGCATTTCTAGGTATGGTCCCAAATCCACGACCTCTACCAAAATTAACTAGCTGGCCCAACTGGAAGTGACGCCCAGGACCTCTGAGCACCTCTTAGGAGTCTCCTCAAAACAAAGGCATTAAAGTGAAGTACGTGAACAGGGGCTGGAGACATAGCACAGTGGGTAGAGCATTTACCTTGCAAGCGGCCGACCTGGGTTCAATTTCTCCGCCCCTCTCAAGAGCCCGGCAAGCTACTGAGAATATCTCTCCCGCACAGCAAAGCCTGGCAAGCTACCCGGGACCTATTCAATATGCCAAACACAGTAACAATTGTCACAATGGAGACATTACTGGTGCCTGCTCGAGCAAATCATTGAGCAATGGGAGGATAGTGATAGTGATAGAAAAGTTCACATAATTCGACCTTTAACAACATGCTAGTGATATCCTAAAGAAGGTCTTAATGACCCCTGCCAAAATACAGCATTATTCACACTGTTTCCTCCATGGATACTTTTTTTGTGGCATTTTCAGCAGTGTTTCATAACAAACAATACAAAGTATATTATTTCAGTTGTGCTTTGGGACAGGGATTAGATCTTCGGATGGAAACATCCCAAATATGGTTGTTGGAAGGTTGTAATGCTGGTGGAACTGGTGTTTGAATATTAAATATAATCAAATATTGTGAACGACCTTATAAAATAAAATTTTTTTAAAAAAGTACAGAAGCTGATCTGGCAGGTGGGGAAAAATAAACTCAAACAATATTTAAAAAATAAATCAAAAGGAATGACTGAAGAGATAGAACAAAGAGTGGCGTGCTTGCCTTGCCTGTAGCTGTTCCGGGCATCCCTTATGATCCTCTGAGCCCACCGGCAGTGATTCCTGAGTGCAGAGCCAGGAATAACCCCTGAGCACCACCAGGTTTGGCTCCCAAGTCCAATGGTAAAAAATAAAAATGTAGTCAATAGAATGAGTAGAGTACAAACATTGTGATGGGTCGGCCTCGTGCAAGGCAAACACCCTACCCACTGTGCTATCACTCCAGCCCTTTGGGTACTAAAAAACCCTGCAT
>JAOXYA010084860.1:0-11237 GCA_028565675.1 Sorex palustris
CTCTCTACTTTGGTTACATTCAATATTTTGACACCAGTCCCACCACCACTCAAACCTGCTGAAAAGGCAATGCTAGATGATTTGTTTTATATTGCTTGCTATGGACAGAACATAATGGTCAGGAGATTCTGTGTCATTCTCTTCTGGGATCTTTAGTTTATAGTCTCTGGGTCTTGGCTGTTGATGAGATTACATGGCGCCAAGGGCAGTTTGTGGGTGTGACTGACAAGCTACTGGGTAGAGGAGGCCTAGTCCCGATCCAAGCGGGCTTGGAGTTCTCAGTCTCGGGTTCCTGCATACCTGGGTTTACCTGCTGGTCCGCTCTTGGATGAGGTTCATCCCATCTTGGGTGAGGCTCATCCGAGCATGTGGAAAGTGGCATTGGGCATGGTGGCAGTTGGGTTCTAGAGGTTTTCAGCTGCCAGTGTTCTTCTTGGGGCAGGGAGGGAAACTCAACCCACCACCCTCTGAGGTGCCCCAGTGAAGACAGTCTGAACTTCCCATTGGGTTCTGGAAGTTGGCACCCACCGGGGTTTTTAGGGGGCAGGCCCCTGTCTGAGGCACCCCAGTGAAGTTGGCCATACTTAAAGTCTGGAGGCATCTCTGTAGCAAGCTGCTTGGGTCAGAGATTCTTTTGTGTGCCTTTGGATCATGGCCCTTGTTTCCATCTTTTTCAGAGAAATAAACAATTGGCATATGCCCCGCAGGGTCTGCCTGCTCATCCACATTGCTCTGCACCACCAGCCCCAACTGCGGCTTTTGATCTCGTTCAAGACTTGTGGGTCTCTAAAATAAGGCCAATAAATGAGCTTATACTGCTGATCCAGAAGTACTTTGTGGGTGTAGCTCCCACATACCTAACTTTTGGCTATTTAATTTCTTGGTAAACTTGGCCCCAAATTGTTGGGGTCTGGCCCAAGGCGCAGCAGCAATTTTGGGGTATCTAAAAGTGCTGAAGGCACCATCAGGCTGCTCATGTAATCCTCACTCTTCACTTCTACGAAATAAAGCCTAATTTAGAGAAAATATCAGGAGAGGAGAAAAGGCAGAGTTAATCTGTGTTAAAAAAAACAAGAAACCTGATGTTGTCTTGACTGTTGTTTTTTCGTTGTTTTTATTTATTTACTTATATTTTCCCCCAATTTTTTTATTAATGCATCATAAGGGCTGGAGCGATAGCACAGCGGATAGGGTGTTTGCCTTGCATGAGGCTGATCTGGGTTCAATTCCTTTGTCCCTCTCAGAGGGTCCAGCAAGCTACCGAGAGTATCTCGCCCACACAACAGAGCCTGACAAGCTCCCCATGGCATATTCAATATGCCAAAAACAGTAACAACAAGTCTCACAATGGAGACTTTACTAGAGCCCGCTCGAGCAAATCGATGAACAGCAGGAGGACAGTGCTACAGTGCTATAGCGCTAATGCATCATAAGTCACAGAGTTATTCATAGTTAGGTTTTTGATGTACAGTGTCAACTTTCTTCCACCAGTATTCCCAGGTTCCCTATCCTAGCCCCTGCCCCAGCCCTGGCCTGCCATCTTTAGAGTCATCTTTTAAGTCTGGTTATTAAAGTTTGGGTCTCATGAGTTCAATGGTGCTGACTCTGAGGTTTGGAATTTTAGCTCTATATTCCTTAACATCACTGACGTACTTGAACCCTCTGTCCAGGTTGCTTCTCATCTATCTCTTTTCTCCTTTCACTTCACTCAATTTCTTTCCTTCTCCCTCCTATTCTCCAGGATCAAGGGTGATCTAGGCATCCCCCCCTTAAGTCATTGCATTTCCTCATTCAGTTACTTTTACTGTTGTTTTAAGCAAACCTCTTTCAATATCTGTTTTATTCTTTGTCTTCTGGAAGCATAGTTTCTCTGTAATTTACTTTGGGCTTCACTCTGGTCAGAGAGACATCTCAGAAGTCTAAGTTCTACCTTCCACTGGGATCATTAGTTTTTCAGATTGCCTGTGGGCACTGCACATTTTACTGCTTTTTCTTTTTGTGTCTATCGTTGGGCTTTTTCCATCCTGCTTAACTCTGAGTCCCACCTCATTTCTTGTGATACAGAGAACGTCCTTCTCCTTAGTAAAATATTTGTATTTGCAACTCACTGGGATGCATTGTGTTCTATTCCTTGTCTCAGAAAATCAGAAGTCTTGCTTCTTGAGATTGTAGAGATTCAGAGAGCCCAGCTGAAAAAAACCGCCTCCTAGGTTCTATGATTTTTAGCCAAATAACTAGTCAGTCATTTCTATGCCATAAGGTCACCTGGAGACTTGCTTGTTGACTAACACTTCTACTGTAAGAGACCATTTCATAACTTACACCATCCTGCCCCTGCACACACAAAGTTACATGTAGAAACACAATAGGTGACTCTGCTACTAGCAGACATCAAAGGAGTGACTTAACCACTGAGGTGTGATTAGATCTCCTTAGTTTATGGTCATTTAACAATAAAGCCTTTAAGCTTTAATGTCTCTTGAAGATTACCATGGAGGTAGGGTTTAAAGAAAACAAATAATTCTTCACAGAGTTTGTCTCCTAGTGGCTAAAACTAATGTTTGCTACATTTCATATTATTATTATTATTATTAGATTTTCTTATGCAAGTTTCAACATGATGACTTAACTTTCTATATTGTGAATAGATCAAATATTGGTATGTACACCCCTGGGACCAGTGGACTCACCTATTACCACCAAAGTACCTGTGAACATTAATAATTATTAGATTTCTTTCAGGGGCTGGAGCGATAGCATAGTGGGTAGGGCATTTGCCTTGCACGCAGTCAACCCGAGTTCGATTCCCAGCAGCCCATATGGTCCTCCGAGCACCGCCAGGAGTAATTCCTGAATGCATGAGCCAGGAATAACCCCTGACCATTGCCGGGTGTGACCCAAAAGGCAAAAAAAAAAAAAATTACAAAAAAAATAATAATCCTGCCTGCTAACAAATTGAATTTCCTAACTCTGAGGACTATCAGTATCAGATTTTGACTACTGAGAACTTTTACAAGATCAGGCTGTTAATGTACGTGACCATATGCATATTCTATTCTTCCTACCCAATAACAGGCGCTGAATTGGACACTTTCTGAGTTTACGTAAAGAATCTTTTCAGCAACTTAAACTTCTTCTCATAAATGAAGGTGTGTTCCAAAGCTAAGAGCAACCTGTCTCCCTAGAAGAACACTTCCTCAGATAGGATTTTCCGTTACAATAATTAACTGCCAACATTTCCCTGTCAGCTGGCTTCAACACTCCTTCTAGGGCCTCAACTGCTGTTTTGAGAACCCTAAAGGCACACTCATGCTCACAGTTAAAGAGCGGTTGTTACCTGATATGACTAATACAGCAATTAGTTTATGTTAGGGACCATTATCTTGCACCCCAAACAAAAATTGATTCAAAATGCTTGAAATACTTGATATAAGACCAAACCATAACTCTTCTAAATCACAAGCGATTAAATCTTCAACATCGATTTTAGAAAAAAATGCCTTATGAATTCGAATGGCAAAGCACACAAAGGCAAAAAGAAACAATGGGACTTTATCAAACTAAAAGCAATAAATGATCCTACTAATACTTTGTTTTGTTTGGGGGAGCCACACCCAGTCATCTCAGGGTTTACTCCTGGCTCTGTACTCAGGAGTCACTCCTACTGAGTCTCCAGGGACCGTATGTGCAGTTAGGGCTAAAACCCATGTCAGCCATGTGCAAGGCCAATGCCCTACCCACTGGACTCTCACTCTGGCTCTTTCTCTGGATATTTTTAAACCATTAATCAAAGATAGGAATACCTAAGGTATAGAACGCAATCATAAAACCCAGTAAAAACAAAAACCAAACAAGCCCAAAGTTTTTAACGTGCTGAGGTTGGCTACAGTCATGGTACCGGAGGTAGGGCTCCTGCTTGGCCTATGGCTCACCCAGGTTCAATTCCCAGCACCACGTACAGTCCCCAGAGCTCACCAGCAATGATCCAGGAGCACAGAGTCACAAATAAGACCAGAGCTTCCCTTAGAGTGGTGCAAAACAAAACAAAAAACCCAATGAAGTGGCCTTCTCTGGCTCTTTTGGTTATCTCATGCCTTTAAAGAAATCCCTATTTTGATAGGATGTTTCACCTCTGCACATTTTGGGGATTTTTTTTTCCCTTTGGAAACTCTGGAAGGCTGGAGATCAAGTTCTCTGTGGGCTGAAGCACATGTCTACTGCTTTGTCACTGTGGTTGGTTTGGGGGACGCACCCATCTTCAGGGCCTTAGCCCAGTTCAGTGCTGGTAGACGCTCAGGAGACCCTGTGGCACTAGGGGCCATACCCCTGCATCCTGGTGGCAAAGATGGACCCCAGCCTACAAAACTCCATCTCCAGCTCCCAGAGTTGCCAAAGAAAAAGAAAAGGAGTTCCCCTTTTGCACACTTTATTGCCTCACAAAACTGACAGGCTCAAAGAAATCCACAGAAGAAAAAAGAAGGAAAGACGTAATAGAAGTACCAAACCTACAATCCTACATTGAAGAAATGATTCCTCAAAAATGCAGGAAAAGGTCTGGAGCAACAGTACAGCAGGCAGGGCACTTGCCTTGTGTCAGGCAGAACTGGGTTTGGTTCCTGGCACCCATATGGTCTCCTGAGCCTGCCAGGAGTGATCTCAGAGTGCAGAACCAGGAGTAAGTCCCTGAGTACTGTGGGGTGTGGCAAAACCCAAAACAAACAACTGCTGTAAGAAAGGGCAGGAGTGATCCCTTAGGCAGCAACAGAGCCAGGAATAAGCCCAGAGCACTGTAGGGTGTGGCTCCCCAAACACAAACAAACAAAAATGCAGGGAGGAAAGGGGAATTCCTCAATTTACTCTGATGAAGCAGGAGGACAGAGCTATGGTAGAACAGGTAGGACAAGGCCTACCCAGATCCCATAATCCCACACTGTCCCCCAGGAACCACCGGGACTGACTCTTGAGTCCCATGCCAGGAGCAACCCCTGAGCATCTCAGATGTGGCCCCAACAAAACAAACAAACCACAAAATGCAGGAAGAAAAAAGTTCCTCATTAGAAACTGAGACTTCTCCTGCGAGAATTAAATATTCTTCAGGTAAAAAAAAAAGTATATATATATAGTTCGTAAAATTATACTTATATACTAAGAATAAATTTTTTTACTGAAACTGATTCAAAACGTTGCTTGTGAAGAAGTGATAGTTATATATTGCAGAGGTTATAGTTTCTGAATTCATGAGTTCATGAATACATGATATTACTGTCAAAGGGGATGGGAGGGACAACAAATAATTGTTTTGTTTTGGAGGAGCCACATGGTGTTTAGGGATGACACCTGGAGCTGCACTCAGGTATGCAGGACCATATGTGGTACCAGGGATTGACCCCAGGTTGTCTGCTGTGAGGCAAGTATACTACGCACTATACTACAGCACCAGCCCAGCATGTATTTTCATGTATGTTTCAAATATGCCTCTTACTTATGCTAAGCACATATAGAAGGAAACTATACAAAGGGCTCAGTTAAAACCAGAGAAGGCGAAAAGGGAGAGAGACGAAGAAGAAAACAAAAAATGGCTTACTAATTCAACTCCATCAAAACTACTAAAATGAGAAATTGTGAGTAAGATGACTGACCCGTAAGTACATAAGGAAGGTCCCTCAAGCACTGTCAGGAATGTCCCCAAAGCACAGAGACAGGAGCAAGCCCTGAGCACCACTGAGTTTGGCCCCCAAACCAAACCAAACTGAACAAAACCAACAAACAAAACCAAACAAACAAAACCTGATATGTAAATCGTCAATACAAACCAGTTAAAAAAGATAACAGGGCCAGCAGGCAGGAGACCTTGGCTCTATGCCAGGACTGCAGATGGGCCTCACTCCTACCCCAGCATTACCGGGCTTATTCCTGAGCACAGAACAAGGAAAAGCTCCCCGCCCCACCCCCAAAACAGCTGGGTGTGCCCCGCCCCAAATAAAAAACAAATCCCAACTAAATGGTGTCTACGAGAGAGCCAATTTAAAAATAATCAGATCACTTTAAAACAGAAGAGAAAAATACACATGTTAGTGAAATGATAGCTGCAATAGTTATAGTTGTTTCTGAAAACGCAGCTTTTATGACAAGAAAAAATGTCAGAGAAAGAGAATAATCACCCACTGACAATGAAGTCAACGCTCTGAGAAGCCAAGGCCGGAGATGGGCAACCTGAAGACCAGCACTGTCAAGACACAGAAGGCAAAACTAAGTCTATTAAGAAAATAGATTTCAACAGACTTCATACAATAATTAATCGAGTATGCAGGAATCAATATAGATACCATTTACTGAGAAACACTATCAATCAACTGAATTTATAGCTAATACTTACAGTGCCCTGAGCGATAGTATAGTGGGGAGGGGGCATGCCTTGAACATGACTTATGTAGATTTGATCCCAGACATCCCTCATAGTCCCCGGAGTTCTTTAGAAATGGTGCTTGAGTGCAGAGCCAGGAGTAAGCCGAGCAGTGCTGGTTATGCACGCCCACACCCCCAAAGTACAGAACACACATTCTTCTAAAGTTCACACGCAACCTTCACCGTGATAGAGAACATACTGGGTCATAAGCACAAATGAACAGAACAGAAGCCACACACAAAGTACGTTCTCATATCACAACAGAGTTAAACAGAAAATCAGAAACATTTCTGAAAAAAAAAATACCTGGAAATTAAACAATACACGTTTAAGTAAGATATGAACCCTCAAAGAAAATGTTGCGGGAAATAAAAGATTCTGAACCAAATTGAAATACAACTGACCACAAGGCGTATAAAGCAGTACAAGTTATTCTCAGAAGGAAATTTGTGGCACTAAATGGAAATACCGCAAAAGCGATCTATAATTCTATAACCCATTTCTACCTCAAAAAATAAGACAAAAAAAAAGAAATTTAAGCTGTAAGGAAATAGAAGCAATATGAAATTAGGGCAAACATCAATAAAACTAAAAACAGGAAAACAGGGAAAGAAAAATAGCAAGAAAATCAGGAAGTAGTTATTTGAAGGGTTGATAAAATAGGGGTAAATCTCCATGCCTTGATGGGTGCGCTCATCTTGAGTTTATCTTCCATACAGATAGTAGGTTTTAGAATCAAACTCTATTTAACATAATAGACACGTACCCCTTTAGACCTCGGTTGAGTCTCTGTTGCCTAAAAGGAAGAGAAGCATCTTAACCATGCAGGTTTTCTTGGACGGTCCAAATCTGTGCTCTCTACTTTTCTGAGCAGCTTTCAAGTCAACTGTAATGTCACCTTCTCAGGGAGTGTTTCCCAAATAACCAGGCTGTCCTACCTTTATGGCACTTCCTACAACACTGGAGAAAGGCGGCATAGGCCTTAGCCCTGAAGGCCTTGCCCCTGATTGCTGGGTTGCAAAGCTAGTCACACCCCTCCCCAGGAGCTGTTTAAGAAGAGCAGCTGAGTTCCCATCTCTTCGGTCAGATCCCAAGCCACCTCTTGGTGTGGTGGTTGAGATGCAGCTGTGTCACTGCATAGAAAGCACTTAGCTCTTCCTACTGTAGTTCTGTCGTCATCACATTCTCCTACCAGCAAGGAGCGAGCTGCTCCCTTTGACCCTATAATCAAGATTATCTGAACTTTTTGCAACTTTCTGTCTCCGTTCCCTCGAGTCAGCACTGAACCCAACTTTCTAGGAGTAAGGAGGCAAAAATGAAACTAACCTGAGGTTTGTAGTTTGGAGCAGGCCTTCTCCAACCTTTCCCTATTCCCCTTCCTTCTTGCCCAAGAACTGCTCTATGCAACGCCAGGGAAATAAACTGTTTGCTCCGTGCAAACATTTACCAATCACAAAATATAAACTGACTTCAAAACACCTTTCTGTAAACCCCCAAATGAGGAACCAAATATGGGGTGACGGCCCACGGTATAAGAAGCTAGGGTTTTGAGGGCTGACAATGCATCCTTGGAAGACATTCTTTTGGCCTTGTTAGGACCAATAGACACATCAACATTAAATACCTTTGTACGGGGTCAGGGGGGGCACCCAATGGAGATGTCCTTTACGTGCAGGCGGCCTGGCTCCATTCCTGGCACCACAACATTCTCCGACTACCAACGTGAGGCAACCCCAAGCCAGAAAGAGTCCCTGGGCCGTGGCTCCCAAATGCCCCTGCTTGATACCTTTGTACAGCTAAGGCCCCCAACAGGCTGGTCTGAACTACTCTTCAGGAACTCGAGGCTAGAGAGCCCAGTGCCCACATACCCAGGGTCCCCTTCATCCATACGCATTATTCTCCTCTATATAGGCCTTTCCCACACTCCAGTTCTTTCAGCAGGAAACCAGACCCCACACCAGCTTCTCAAGGATGCTCGACAGGCCACTAGTTTCCCAAGATTCAAGCTGCTTCCAGCCTACCAAGCCCTTTTAGAACGCTGGGACAGCCCTTTGGAAGTCTCACAACCTTCCCTCTCCTGGACCATCTCTTCACCCAAGGCACATCACTCAATTAATATTTACTCATCTGTCACAGTAAATTACAGATGCAAAGCTAAATGAAATTTGCTTTTTGGGTCATACCCGGAGATGCTCAGGGGTTACTCCTGGCTCTGCACTCAGGAAAAACTCCTGGTGGTGCTCGGGGGACCCTAAGGGATGCCGGGGATGGTACCCAGGTTGACTGCAAATGCTGTGGGAACAAATAGTGCCATAGTTTTCAATGCCTAACCATTCCACCTCCTTTGCTAATTTGATTAACTTTATTGTTTTATGCAATTTTAAGTAGAATGTTCGAAATGCCTTTCTCTTCCCGTCACTTCTTGCATAAAGACACATACTGTAGATTTTATTCCGCTGACTGTATGGTCCGTGACTATGACATTGCTTTATATTTCCAACCATTTCTTGGTGGAGTCTTCAGTGTCCCAATTTATCCCTTCACTATCACCCAATAGCTAACCCAGTGCCTGGCAAATAAGAGACTAGCAATAGATAATGGGTAAAAAGAAAAATTTTAAAAAGATGATGAGCTTAAAGGCAGGCTATACCAAATCTAAGTTCATGTGAGTTATCGCTGACCAGAGAGAGAACGTGGCGGCAAACCACCCACCCTGCAAAGTGTGGGGTCGGGAATTCAACCCCTGCCAGTGTCCACATGGGCTGTGTGTGATCCCCTGTGGAACCTTCCATTTGGTGCCACAAACAAAAGGCACCGCAACCCACTGTGTGACTCCAGGTAAGCACTGCGACCAGAGTCGGCACAACACCTCAACTACAGGGACAGACCCCAGAGAACACATGTGCAAGCTGTGTAATGCAGCGTGTGAGAACACCTGCCGGGAGAGTAAGTCAGGTCCAGCGCAACCGCCGGGAAAAGGAAGGAATTTTCATTTTTATAATAATAATAGTAATAACAAAATTTAAATAGGTTGGGCTGGGGCGAAGCTTCCTCTAAATTCCTTACCTGTTAATTCTGAAACAAGGAGGCCTGGACAACTTTGTTCTTTATGGTTTGTTTAACCTGACTTTTCTATACAACAAAAACAACTCTGGAGAGTGGGTGGGAATCCGCTGATTAGCAAAGGGAAAGGGGTGGTGAGTGAGACTCAGTAGCGAGCCTCAGTAGCGGGAGTTATTTTTTTTTTACTGTGGTGTTGTTGGGCCACATCCGGTGGTGCTCAGGGGCCACTCCAGGCTGTGTGATCTGGGGTCCCAAAGCACAGAGGACACCACTATGAGGTGCTGGGGACAGAACAGGAGGCTCCCATGTGCAAAGCCTGTGCTCAGCCCCAAGGAGATGACCTTAACAGTCCAATGGCACCAGAATTCTGCTGGAAGATGCAGAGTCGTGGCACTCTGAGTACAAGCAGCTGTAAGCTAAAACACAGCACTGCAAACAAGCGTTTTTCAACATAGGATCAGAGGGAGGTCCTGTGACCCTGATATTCTGAGAGGCTGTAGGTGAGAATCACATCTATTGGGTCACTGTAAGGGAGCAAGATTTAAAGGGCCAGAGTAAGAAAAGCAACATTTAAAGGGCCCACAGAGGGGAAAAAGGTTGAATCACTGTCGCAAGCCAAGAGTAAGTCAACAAACTGTTTTTAGAATTCCAGCTTTATTACTTAATAAAGCTCCATAACCCCCATGCCAGGACTTTCTTTTCTTTTTTTTTTAAAAACTATGACTGCAAAAGCTGTGGCAGGGAAGGGCAAAAATTACAACTGATCTCTAGGTTTCGTTGGTAAACAAGCGATGGCAACACAAAATGCAGTAAGCACAACTCCTCCCGTGGGAATGAGTGCATCAACAACACACTCAGGATGAAGAGCACCCAACAAGAGCAATCGGCTCGCCATTATTCATGAGAAAACATCACTCAAGGGCCAGGGGTACTGACTGATTTCTTAAAGGCTAAAAGGAAACAAGGCATAAGGCTTTCCAGAATTACATGAGTAAATCCTCACAAATAGAAAAAAAAAAACAGACAAGTGCCATCATTTCATAAGCTATATCTAAAACTCAGCATCATCCTATATCATATTTCACCAAAAATGGGGTCATTCAGTTCGACTTTAATTGAAAGTGCTTGAATTTCCAAACACTTTCTAAACAATTTCTATTGAAAAGAAAAAGCTATTTAAGAGATTGGAAATTGGGGGCTGGAGTATAGTGGCAGGGCTCTTGCCTCATACACGGCCAACTTTGGTTCGATCCCTGACATCCCACATGGTCCCCAGAGCACAGTACCAGGAGTAAGCTCTGGCCACCACCAAGTGCAGCGCTAAAACAACAAAAAGAATTCTCACTGATAATTATTTTTAATGCACTGCAGGTAGGCCTTGCCATGCATGTGGCTGACCCGGGTTCTATCCCTGGCACCCCACAGGGTCCATGTACCCCGAATGCAGAACCAGGAGTAAGCCCAGAGCATTACTAGATGTGAGTCAAAAACAACAACGTCGATGACAACAACTGCACCTCAGACTACAGCCAAAGGTGGAGTCAGTCTAAACCTGTGAACAAAGGCAGGTGGAAATGTCCTTTCTTAAGTGTCGATGGGGGCTTCTCGTTTCTATTCCCGTCTGTGGTGAGGGGGAATGCGCTTGTTCCTTTGTTTTTCTTAATTCCAAACGAGTCAACACAGAACTTCTCTTCAAAGTGACAAAACTGCCTACCAGAGCGGACCAAAGTGGAAACAACGCCCCCCCCCCCCCCCCCCCCCCCCCCCC
>JAOXYA010084919.1:0-11236 GCA_028565675.1 Sorex palustris
GACAGGGACAAATGGAGACGTTACTGGCGCCCGCTCGAGCAAATCGACGACTAACGGGAAGTTAAGTGATTAAGTGTAAGTGAATCACATCTCTATGGCTATGACCACATGCTTTCTGATATCTAATCCATAATATTTAATACATAGGAAATCTAATAGCTCATCAACATCCATCATACCCCCAAATCATAAAAAATAATGCTTTGTACTGGAAAGGAGAAACCATATTCATAAATCATGTCTTTGAGATAAAATTCTTACAAGAGGTAAAAATAATAACACATGACAAAGTAGATGAGGATTTAGAAAATGCATTGTTTATAGGTGAAGAAAATTGCTAATCTATCCTGACAGCAGAAAAATGTGAACTGTGTAATCTCTGGGAGGCTAGGGAAAGCCCCCGGCAGTTCTCTCTCTTGCCACCTGTGTTCAGTGGTCTCAGGCCACTTTCCCATCAGGGATTGCCAATGCCATGGGTGGATGAAGGAGGAAAGGGGGTCCAGGTTGGTTGGTGATCAAATGCCCTTTATTCCATTCTCTCCACGTGCCTGTTCCAGTCTCACTAAGCTCCCCATTCTAGTCTCACACTGCTTCTCATTCCTGTCTCCTCCTGTCTCTCCCACTCTCTCCACACCCCCTCTCACAGCCACATCTCTTGTCTCTCCAAGCGCCTGCTCCTGCATTCTTCCACTACATTCTTCTCCCTCTGTCTCTCCCTGCTAGTTTCTTCTCGCTCCATCTTGCTGCCCTAGACTCTCTGTAGTCTCTCACCAACCGCCCCCGCCCTGCATTGGGTGTAGACACCACACCCATCTGGTAGCATATATTAAAAGTCTTCCTGATCTCTTATCAGGCTCAAGGAAGGGAAATACTACCACCTAAGGGTGTTTCTCCTCTCCTTAGTCCAATAATTTAATTAACATCTTAATTAACATCTTAATTCTACTTCTTGGTACTAGTTATTTTGTATGGATACAGTAAGAGATACATTGAGCTCATAGGATGGCTCTCCTGGGGACATCTCACTATAGATCTCAGACTACAGATCTCACTATAGATCTCAGACTACAGTTCTCAGGCCAGATTAATGTTTCCTAACCCTAGCAGGGTCTTAATCTAGTTGTTACTTTTTGAATCATGACAGAATTTGTCCATGACCATGCTCTTAACTTATAGTTAAGTACTGTGGTGCTTTGACCAGGCCCATTTAGATGCCAGGGTAGCTCACTGCTTGACCAGGATCCACCCAGTCCCTCATCAGGACCCTGTTTTGGGGGATCTAGGAAGTAAAGGCAACTGAGGCTTAAATTGAGAAAACAGATTTTCAGAAGGTAATATTATCTGGAGTCAATTAACTGCCAGGTTACAAAAGCATAGCATTAGCTGTCTTTCTGTGTCTATACAAAAAGGACTGCTCTGAATTAACTATGCAAAGAACTAAAGGAGAAGAGAAAAGAAAGAGATTATAAATAAACACTTGGGAAATGGGAGCACCATGATGGGAGTAACCCGATAAACCTAAGCTCCCTGTGGCAAGGTGGAAAGGACAAACCAATGTTATCCTACAGTGAATGACACAGCTCTTTAAGCATGTGTGTGTGTGTGTGTGTGTGTGTGTGTGTGTGTGTACATGCTCAGGTTCATAATTTACCTGGTCCTGTGTACGGAATACATTTACATTCTTTTTTAAAAGTCTTTTGTCAGAAAATTTTCTCAAAAATGATGCACCGATTTATTTAGCAAGTAATTTAGGTCTACAGACCTTCCAGTTCATGTTAAAATGGAGCAGAAGGATGAATAGAAAAGTCAGCACAGATCTTCTCTGGAAAATGATTACATTCTTTTGAAATTTTTTCAATAGAAAAAGAAAAGATAATTTCCAGGTAGGAAACTGAACTGTTCTTACCCCAGGAAAATGTCTAGAATTTAGAGCCTATTAAAACAGGGAAGGGCTCCTTCAAGCCTTCATCTAATGAGGAAGATTTGCAATAAGCAGATCGGCAGAAACAGATAGGTTTAGGGTTTGTTGATGCTACTTGGAACCATCTCAAAACTTTACTCATCATTTTAAAATGTATTCTAAGCAATTCTAAATGCTGCTCTTTCCTCCTATTTACTCATCTAAGAAATTGCCTTTTAGTACCACATGATGTCATGACAATTTCTCACTGGGAATTCAGGCTCAAAAAGTTAGCAAAGGATATGTGGGGGTAAGGGGGGAAGGAAAGTGGGCATATGGATATGTGGTGTGAGTAAGTAATAGGAGAAAGATGAGAAGTCATTACCAAACAATAACTTCACCCTCTTTTCTAGCCCAGCCATTTAGTTAACAGATGGAAATCCTGAGGCAGAGAGATCTGCCAAATAAGATACAGACTCAGATAGATGCTGCTTCCTCTATATTAAATGACCATTAGGAAAGAACTCCTTTCATAAGGGTGACTGGGCACATGTAATCACTAGATGAAATTATTTCTGCCACCAGTGGTGGTTACATCCCACTCCAGAAGGAAAAGAAAATTTCACTTTGCCATTTAGATATTAAATACTTTTTGCATAGTGTTTTTAATAGTAGACTTTGTTATTTTTAATCATAGAATTGTTTAAAGCATAATCATGATCAGGAAAGAAAGTTGGTATTTATTAACATCTATGTAATATTGCCCTGCAGTGTATTACATAAGTGCCTCTGAATAAAACTCCATCATTAAAATAATATCTTTTTCTAATTTTAACCTACCTTCAAGTCAAGAAAACTATATTTTGAGGGTTGGAGGAAGGAAATGTACACATAACCTCTTGACTACAGGTCCTTTGCCTGCTTCCATACATACGTACAGACATACACAGACAAAACAGACACACATCATTCTCACCTGGTACATAAGAGTTCATTGGTAGTGAGGCTTCCTGGGAAGCTTTTAAGTGGAAATGGATGGAAGAAGAAAATATCAGAGTTACCACTTATATTTATTTTTATACCACGTTTTACTCCTACTTATATAATTCCACTCATATATGTATATAATTAGTGAATAAATAAATATGTACACTAGAGCTTCACGCAGCCCTGCCATATACAACTTACTATAGTAACTGAAATGCAAATATGTATTTTCAGTTAAGACAAAATTCCACCTTTTCACAACATGTAGTCAAATTCTCAACAATAACACAGAAAAGAATATTTTATACTCATGAAGAGATTATATTTAATCTTTCTTTCTAAACATTGTTTTATCAAATTGTTATATAATCACATAATATTATTTAAGTCATTTCTTGGTTCATGTTGTCCTCACAAAACATCTTGATTGGGTGTTTAAACAACAAGAATTTACTTCTCATACCTCTGAAACCTAGACTTGTGTGATGTGCTGTGTTGTGTTTTGTTGTATTCTGGTGAGGGCTTTCTGCTTTGCAGTGGGCTACATTCTTCCGTGACTCCAAATGGTGGAGAGAGTGGGATTAATATCTCTCTTTCTCTGTTCCTGTCTCTCACTGTCTGTTTCTCAAAGGTTAACCATCCTACATGAGTAAACTTTTATCCCTATGGCTTTGTCAAACCTTAATTACTTTCATAAACCTATAGAACAATGTTCACACTGAGAATTAGGATATCAAGGTAAGTATTGGAGTGGGTGAAAATACTACATGGTTTTCTACCCCAGGTCTTCTAAATTTCATGTTTTTCTCCCATACAAATTACACTTATCAATCAAACCAACCATGAAAATCTTAACTCTTCCCAGCATCAACCCTCATGTCTCAACACGATACCTGATTGGGTAGGGGAAAAAATCATGCTGCATGCTGGAACAAAATTTCTGACACAGAACCTGTGAAATAACGCAAGTCATGTACTTGTAGAATACAATGGTAGACCTGTCAGAGATGACATATTTCTATTCTGAAAGGGGAAAATAAAAGATACAATGGGAGATGAAGGATACCAAGAAAATCTATAACCTGGCAAAGCAAATGTTATGAAATTTCTAGACTCAAGAGCAATCTTCTTTGCCGCTATGTTTCACAATTCAGGTTCACTGTGTTGGCAACATCACCCTAAGAGCTCTGTGGGGTGCCTGTGCCCTTCCAAAGGAGTTGAAGGTCACCCAAGTAACTCTCTACAACTATTCTGCTCTGGAACCCAGGTTGAAACTGTGTTGTCTCCCCTGCTGTGATGGGATTGGTGTCCCCTTATGTCTCCTAGTTCTTTCAGGGACACCCATCCTTTATATGGAAGAATATAGCATATTCACAGCCATATATAGCTTAGACTGAGCAAATCCAAGAAATCTAACATCCTTGTCCTTTCTTCTATCCTCTTTATTTCAAACTGGCAGTGTCTTGTATGTTTAATTCCATCTCTCACCCTGGCCTCAGCTGAGATTATTGATTATATCCATGAAATATACTTGTGATCTCTTTATGAAATGATAACACATTCATCCTTATTTATATTATACTATATTGTAATTATATATAATTTATATATATTATATAATTATTTATTATTAACAACGTTCTGAAAATTTTAATTTTTGCTGTAGAGATAAACTAAGATTTTATAAAATTCTAAATTTTATAAATTAATTCAAATAGCCTTCTCCTCCCCCACCCCAAAGAGACCCCAAGACAACAGCTATGGTCGGCCCCTCTGGCTGCTTCTTAAGCCCCTTAATGGTCGTGATCCCAGAGATACACAAAAAAATCTCGGAACCCAGCAGCTTTTGGCAGAAATGTGTCCAGACTTAGCATTAGGCTACTGGCACTGGGCCATCCCAGGTGGGAAAAGGTGTTGTCCCGCCACTTATTCCCCTGTAAGTAGAAATTGAGCTCCCATTTGACCAAGCAATACCACTCCTGGGACCATACCCTCGTGTCCAAAAAACACCGTAACACTGTAGCACTCTCCTCTTATTGTTCATCGATTTGCTTGAGCAGATATCAATAACGTCTCCATTGTGCGACTTGTTGTTACTGTTTTTGGCATATCAAGTATGCCACGGGTAGCTTGCCAGGCTCTGCCATGAGGGCGGGATATCCTTGGTAGTTTGCTGGGCTCTCCGCAGGAGATGGAAGAATCAAACCCGGGTTGGCTGCATGCAAGGCAAACACCCTATCCTCTGTGCTATCACTCCAGCCCATCCAAAAACACACAGCAGAAATGCCATCTGCACTTCTATGTTCATTTTAGAACTATCCACAGTAGGCAGAATTTGGAAACAACCCAAGTGCCCTGGAACAGATGACTAGATAAATAAAGTATGGTACATCCACACAATCAAATACTATGCAGCAACCAGGAAAAAAAAGAGGCCATGAAATTGCTTATAAGTGGATGGGCATGGAGAGTGTCATGGTAAGTGAAACCAGCCAATGAGAAACAGACATAGAATGACTGCACTCACATGTGAGACATAAAAAAGCAAAATATAAACAGATAGGTTAGGTTTATTTTTTTATCTGTTGGGTTTTGTTGTTGTTGTTAGAAAAGTTTATTGGAAATTAGAAGAGAAAGGAAAAGGAACTCCCCAGATGAGAGCAACTTACTATAGGACTAAGTTTAGGTTTCATTTATATCTGATATATATTTTTCTAAAGAAATTCCTTTCATTGCAACTAATTAAGTTATAAGTGTAATGAGATTTTTTCTAAGATATTAATTTTACACCTTGTATGTGTGACATATTAATTCCTTATGTTATCTGCTTTTTTATTCTATTGGATTACAGTTGTATGTGTTTATTATTTCTTCCATTTAACTTATTTATACTCTATATTTTTGTTTTCCTGGAGCTTAAAAAATGTACAATTACAATTAATTCCACAAAACTAATTTTGTCTTCCTTCTGGCACTTTATACACCTTTACAAAAGTGGATATTTATAGCATACTTTGAGGGCAAGAATAATACTAATAATTTTAAATACGAACACTTAAAGGTCTGGAGCATATGCTTTTTATGTCTGTGACTCTGAATTTTATCCCTGGCACTGATAATGCCCTAAATAATGCCAGGTGTGTGTGGCCCCAATGATCCCAATGTGAGCAAGAGCAGTACCACATTGCTGAACCTGAGCACTGATCCACCCAGGAGGTATCATGGAACCAGGACTGCAGAGAGTGGCTCCCAGCACCATGATAGGAGGCCCCTCCAAGCAAACTACACTCATCTATTCCTCCTCAGAGCTTTTGGTTTCTCCATTATCCATCTAGTTTCTGTCAGTGCTCTGAACAGTTCTATCACCATCTTATCAATGCAATAGAAACATCCAGGTATTTCCTGTTTCCCAGTACACAGGGACTCCAGTACCCTTCAGATGACTCCCTCCAGGGAGCAGCTGGCTCCAGTCTGCTTCTGCCTTCTGCCCTCTGTGGACCTGCCCCAGGATGCAGCCTCAGAGCTCTGAGAAGCACTTTTCTCAGAGGTCTGAGATGCTTTAAGGTCTGGAACCTCAATGCCTTCATTCTGTTCCTCAAGTACTACAAGTGGCAGCCCTAAATGCAGTGTCTATGTTACGCTGTTAGTTGTGTTTGCCTTTAAGATCTTCATGAGAAATTCTCTGTTTTTTAGTGTTTTTGCGACATGGATCAATCTACGAGATACTATGCTATGATATTAGTCAGACACAAGAGGCAACTATTTTATGACCTCATATGTTAAGTATCTAAATAGATAAACTCAATGATGAATTGTTTCCAGGGCTGTAGCACTGTAGCACTGTCCTCCCATTGTTTATCGATTTTCTCGAGTGGGCCCAATAATGTCTCCATCGTGAGACTTCTTTTACTGTGTTTGGCCTATCTAATACGTCACAGGTAGCTTGCCAGGCTTTGCTGTGCAGGCGAGATACTCTCGGTAGCTTGCCTGGCTCTCCAAGAGGGGTGGAGGAATCAAACCCGGCTCGGCCTGGCCGGCTGCACACCGTACTGTGGTGCTATCGCTCCAAGAATAATATAAACTTGTCATTCAATGATACAGAGTTTCTACTCCTTAAATGACTAAATTTTACACATCTGCTATGTAATAATATGCCTATAATATAATTGCATTATGCACTTTAAAACTTATTAAGGGGTTTCTCAAACATTAACTACCCCTATAACAACCACAAAATAAAGCAACATCAAAGAAAATTTCCAGGAATTTGATAAATCCACTGTCTTGAGCGTGACAATAGTTTTATGGAGGTGTACATACCTTTTTACCTTTAAATTTATGTACATTAAATATTATAGTTTTCTCCAGAACTCAACCACCACCTAGCTCACTCATGGCCTCTCTCCACATGCTTGGGCTGAGCCTCACCCATGAGTGAATCACCAGAAAATCCAGATATGCTGGACTGTTTGACTGAAAACTCTGGGTTCAATGGGACCAGGAACAGTGATCCCCTGGCCGTATAACCCTGTCTCTGGCAACTTAGCAGTCATGCCCATAAGCCAGCTCTGGCTGGAGCCAGATAATCTCCTCAGCAACCACGATCCAGAGTCACATGTCCTTCTCTCCTGGAAAGGAACATGTCATAATGCTTGCCATAACCATGCCGGGCAGTTTCATTCGGGGATCCCTGGATGAGGAGGGGGTGAGACCCCTCCCCACCCCAACGGAATCAGCCTTGGCAGCCTAAAATCTCGAGAATTCAACCACCACCATGCTCACAGCCACTCTCCACACGCTTGGGCTGAGCCTCACCCCCAGGTGAACCTATTTCTGAACCACGCAGCCACGAAAGCGATACTTCATACAACACACCCTACCCATACTCCAAGAGGACTGCACCACATTTGATAGGGTTCAAACTAGGAGGCAACCAATCTTAGAGGGAAATATTTTTTTACAGATATATATGTATACACACAAGGTTCAACCTTTAACAACATGCTAGCGATCTCTTATAGAAGGGCTTAATGGCCCCTGGGTGAAATACAACAATCTTCACACTCTTTCCTCTCAGGAAACTTTTTTGTAGCATTTTCAGCAGTTTTTCATAACAAATAATAAAAAATATATTATTTCAGTTTTGCTTTGGAGCAGGGGTTGGGGTTCGGGATGGAAATATCTGAAATATGGTGGTGGGAAAGTGTAATGGTGGTGAGGTTGATGCTTAAATAGTAAATGAATTCAAATATTGTGAACTAATTTATAAAGTAAATTTTAAAAATACTATAGCTTTGTTTTAAAATTATCCTTGAAGAGGGTTTTATAAGAAAATGATTAAATGTCTATTAAATTATCATATAGTTTCTGTTTCCTGACAGTGGAAGAGGAACCCTCAGTTTCACCTGGTCAGCTTCTATAGGTAGTTCTCTTTTAGCTGTCTCCATCCCACATTTTCCTAGAAGTTTCTCAGCTCTTTCTGAGACTGAAGAAATTGAAAAATTTTCAAGACCGTAATTTCTGGCCCAGGCCTTGGGCTCACAGGAGACCAAGAGATAACAGAGCAATATCTGGGTAGATGGTGAAATACATACCCAAAAAGGTCTTAAATGAAGACAGTCCCCACCAGTGTAAATGGTAATGCAAGATGTTCATCTTAGCAACAAAAATGGACAGAAATAACAAGATATCTCTGGGAAACAAATGGAAATCCTATAAGAATTTTTTTGATAAGTAATACAAAGACTCATAAAGTAATACAAATACCCAGTTTCTTATAAAACTGCTCCCCAAACAAGCTATACTTAGTCATGTACTAAGCTCCTCCCTGTTTGGGGAGTACCTATTCTATTTTCCAATAAACTTTTTTTTTAAGTCTGACGCTGAGCAACTTTATTTCTCAATATTTTCACCCCTGCCTGACAATACTGAAGAACTTGGGATTCACTTCACGAATGAAAACAGAGACCCACATGGCTCCTGTATTAACAGCTGAAAAGTTCCTCCACAATATATAAATTATCATATAATAAGCATATCATCATAAAGATTAAATCTGCAAATTCAACACTGTCACATAAAACTACAAAATCAAATTTCATTGCACATTTTCTACAATTAAATCCTTCTGTTTAGGGATACATGTATGATGTGTAAAAGAAAGTTTTTACTAAGAGCATAGGAGAATCAATTGCCTGCTTCAGAAAAAGAGAGAGAGACCAGATATCATCATGAAGGACTTACTTCTGGGGCACCAAACCATGAGTCAAATCTTCATATGTGCAGATATATCAGTTGTACTTTATTGTCTATATGTTCTAGCCCTCAGTACATTTTGCTAATTATTTCAACTCTCATCAAGTTCACTTTACAGTTTATATAAATGTTCAATCTCATGGCTTCTATCCTATGTTTTTCTATCAAATCCTCGGTCCCTCCCCTAGGAATGATATTTTTTTAATCCATTTCAGGGCAAGAGGAAAGTGTTTTGAGAACCACTGTGTGCTGTCTAAAGAGACTGGGGAACATGTACCAGAAATACAGTACTTCCTTACCTGAGCCACAGCATCCGTGTCCTGTTGAAAAGCACCAAAGAAGATGAACTTGGGTCCTGTAGCATGAAACCTGGGATTCAAAGGCAAATATTTTTCAGCTAGAACATTAAAAATAAGTACCTATTCCTTTTTAGAACCTATTCTACTGAAAACTGTAGTGGTATTGCTGGGTCAAATGGGAGCTCAATTTCTAATTTTTTGACAATCATCCATACTGTTTTTCAGCCCTCCTGGATTTTTTAGTCAGCTGAATACAGGAGATGTTGAAGATTTAGGGTTGAGGATGGAAAGAGAGCCACAGGATTGAAAGAACCTCTGCTCTGATTGAGTCTGCAATGAAGCCAGTAGTTTCCATGCCCACAATTGCTGAACCACACTCTGAATTACATAATAAAAACATTCATTGGCTTTAAATACCATTGACACATACATGTTGGAAGTGTTTAACAGTTTATATTTGTGCCTTAACATGACATATTTGTCCCACTCGTAAAACAGCTCAGTGTGATTAACTCAGTAATCAGAGGCAGAACTGACAAGACATAGTGCCAGTTATCCAAAGCAATGTGAGGTTTTTCTTTATTTAAAAAAAATGGGCAACATATGGCAGGGCATTTGCCAGGGATTGAATTCATGGCTCCTGTATGCATGGCAAGCATTCTAGCCTTTTGAGCCATATCCTCAACCTTTGGCTATGTAAGCCATAAGAAGCTATGAGGACTTACATTAATCTAACTGAAATGAAGATTTACTGAGGATGTTGAGAGTGATACTATCTAATTCTAATTTGTTTGATCTGCTATTTTGTCCACTACTTTTGAAACTGTGTAGCATCTGGACAAGGATGAAAAGAGATTATTGAAATAACTGGGCAAGATCTATTGGCTTGGACTTAGTACTGTTATTTCTGTCAAAAAAGGCTGTATTTTGAACATATTTTGAAGATAGAACCAAGATTGCTAAGGGATCAGTGTTAATATTTTTATCCCAAGCAACCAACTGAAGGCACTGGATAGATAATTACATTGATTACTCATCTTTTCTCAGGAGATGTGAACTATAAACTTAAGTGTTAAAGTTTGAGGTCTATAGGTAAATAAAATTGAAAGTTATGAAATTAGACAATACCACCAAGGAAATACAAAAAGAGAAAATTAATCAATACAGGTATGTCACCAAAACAAACAAAAACCTAAAACATTTCAAATAGGTCTAAAGAACGATCGATGGCAATTTCTCCGTAGACACTGAGTTTCATCAAAGAATGACATCATTGTACAATACATACGATATGCATGTCTTTGGACTTGATAAGACAGAACAGCTCCAGAGGTAGAGATAAAAATCTGACAATAAATTCTGAAAAGAGACATAGTAATGAAAATAGACATATAAAATACAAATTGCTTCTGAGAAATTCCATCATGATGCTGACCTGCCACTAACTAGTGTAAAATAGACGATAAACCATATGATGGAGGAGCAGGCATCTCCCTTTTCTTTCCACTATTCCCTCACTTCTCGACCCAACAGTGTACACACAGGCATATGAACATGCCAGGTCACTCAGTCAAGATTCATGCACCTCTATTGTGTAGAGTTATCTTTGGTTTCCAAGCCCTTAGGCACCTGGATGTTATACCTGGTTGTCAGGAGATATGACCAAGAAAGAAACTCACAGAAGCAAGACCACAGTGTGTATATAGGAGATTCTGGTATCCCAATTACCCAGATTTAGGAAGAGTGAGGCATGCAAGAGGGCACAGTGGAGAAATCCAGCCTGCCCATCTAGCTA
>JAOXYA010084927.1:0-11236 GCA_028565675.1 Sorex palustris
AGCCAGGAGTAACCCCCGATCATCGCTGAGTGTAACTCCCCCCCCCCCCGCCCGCCACCGAAGTATGGTGAAGTTAGAATTTCAGCAAATAAATAATTGATGTGCTCAATAATTAACTATTCAAGTAAAAACCAAGACAAAAAATGTCTGGGCAAGAGAGGAGTATATATCTCCCCAAAGAAAAGGTTTTGAGGGTGTAGGGATATACTTCAGAGATTAGGAGTACGTGCCTTGCAAACAGAAGGATTCAAGTTTGAATCCTCATACAACTTAACCCTCTCCAATACTCCCAGGCCCCATGCACCATAGGTGTGACTCTGGAGGTCCCTGACCCTGCTGGGCCAAGTAGCACTATGTAGCTAGGCCCTAGCATTGTACTGTCCATCCTGATTGGTGAACATACCAGGATTACCCCACTGGTTCTTGAGCTCTGCCTGGGAGACCTCCCTACAAAATTAAAAAAAAGAAAGGGTCTTGAGAGTGTTACCAGAAGTCTGAGGAGGGTGGTTGAATGGTAACAAGAACCCGATGTTCTGTATCACTATGTTGGCTCTCAACTACAATGATTTCATTACATGTGAACACTGAGTGTCAAGGCTAGACCAGGCTAGATTCTTTCACTAATTCTCATTGTCATTGCTAAGTCACGTGGGTATGCATAGAAGGGCCATAATATGGGAGCATATAGGAGGGATAAGTTGATATGATTTCCGTGAGTAATGGCCAGGCAGAGATGTTTCTGGAAATCTTGGTTCCCCAGACTTCCAGTCCTTGGCATGTCTGTACAGAGTGATTTGCTTGCATCCTCAGGCTTATAGGGGTGACGCGTGTCCAAAACTGACCTGACACCCTTCTAAGAGGTACTCTATTTCATGCCTCTCTAGTCATTTCATAGAGGACAGGGCTGCCTGGAGGGTGCCCTGGTTATTCTAGCACATACCCACCATTGGGAATTTGTGCTATCAAAAGTCTAGCAGGTTTCACTACAAATGACAAAGCATCCTGGTTATGCTTACCATTGACTTGCATCTAGGAGTCTTCTAAAATTTTGCCCTTTGCTACAAAAATCCCACCAGGAAAATAAGTTTTAAAAGCTAATCCCAAGACGATATTTGTGGGGGTTCCATAATCAGAGCTAGAGTATAACATGGGTATTAGAAAATTGGAATGAGACACAAATGTGTTAAATATCTCTGGGTGATCGAGGAGGTGCTGAGCCTCTTTGGTGCATGCTGAGTCACATTCTCAGCGAGCTCCACAAATCATCTCTTTGATGTTAGAAGACTGAGGTTCTCATTAGTTTCTTGAAATATTCTCTCTTTATTGAGGCTTATTTTTTAAGCACTTGATGTGATTTGGGGCACAGGGAATAAAGAAAAAATGCTCTAAAATGTCCTCCTCCCTCATTTACTGTCTTTACCTCACCACTGGATACAGTTCATGTATGGAGGAACTTGGACAACAAGCCTCCATAGCAATGTGACATACTTACCAGTAACTATGTCGTGTAAATGCCATTACTGGTGCTACCTTTCAATGTGATGTAAGAGTGTGGTTCCTGTCGTAGACATAACATGGAATGCATCTTTGGGTAGGTCTCTGTCAGCACAATGTATCTGATTCCAGGGTATATTAGAATTTTGCTGGGATGTAGACCCTGTGCTTAGAATTTGAATGGCCCCTCTTGGAACATCCTCTGTTTCTCTGATCTTTGAGGGAAGTGGTGCACTTGATGTTTCACCAACATTTTATATTTTTGAAGTTGAATTTCTTGAGCCAACTTTGGTGGGGAACTGTTGCTGTTCTATTATTGTAGAATGGACGAAGGAACCATAGTTGAAATGATTTGTCTTGTCACCCTAAAATCACAGCACCAGCTAGACACCAACACCAAGAAAGGGCTTTATTGGCGAAGAGACAGATTCAATTGGGAAGCCTGTCAAAGCAAACTCTAATAAAAAGCATGGGGAAGGGGAGGAGGTCTTTAGGCTGAGGAGGTCCAGGTCTACTAGTAACCTGTACGTGTTTTAGAGCTCTCCAAGAAAAATCATGTATGTTAATTAGAAGGAAGGTGTGTGTGTGTGTGTGTGTGTGTGTGTGTGTATTAAGTATATTCACAAGTAGAAAGAGCATACACAATCTCATGAAAACAGTCACATATACAGAAAATCGTGGAGAAATGTCAGGGATGTGCTTGCAGTATGGAAATGAGAAGATGGATGGCTGTCAGTCAAGGAGTGTTTCAGTGTATGGTCTCCACTGACCTGTTTTTTCCAGCAGGGGCCTGTGGTCCTTGTCAGTCCAGAGGTTTTTCTAGATTTAATCAAAGTCCAAAGACGATCTCTGAGGAATTGTCACATTATCCAGACTAAACGACTCTAACTAGTGTGTGTGTGTATGTGTGTGTGTATGTGTGTGTGTGTTTCATTTCTCTTCCAATCCTAGAGAGTCCTTCAAAGTTTGAAAAGAAAAAAAGTGAACACACTGTGGTCTGAAGTTGGAACAACAAGATTGTAAGTTTCATCCAACAATATTCGAGTCTTTACAAGTATAATGAACCCAGGCACTACTTATGAAATTTAAATTTCCTCACAAATGCTCTATAAAACACAACCATGTCATATTGTTTGATGTTTACCCCACCAGTGAGTTCACAAGTCTCTGGTTTGTGAGCACCAAGATGGTGTGGTAGAAGCCAAGGGCAGACTGAGGGAAGAACTACAGTGAGTTTAGGCTGGTGGCCAAAACCTGGCATAGAGACAGAAGCTGGAGTCGGTGTCCTGCTGAGGTGAAACACTGTATCAATAGCAGATAAGGTGCCAAATCGCAGATGCCCAGGAGTGAGGAACTAAGAATCTAAGAACAAATCACCCGTTACCAGTCCCAGGGAGTGATGAGCCAGCAGAGTGGGAAGTTGAAAAGGAGCTGTGGGTTCAGACACATCTATGCGAATGGAGCTTCTTATGGCAGTACAAAGAGGAGAGTGGGAGAAGAAGGACTTTTGAAAGTCTGACATCAACCTTTTGGGGGATGCTCTTAAAGCTAGCAAGTGCTGCATTAATCAAAGAATATCGGGCTGGAGTGATAGTACAGCGGGTAGGGTGTTTGCCTTGCACGCGGCCAACCTGGGTTTCATCTGGGCATCCCATATGGTCCCCCAAGCATCACCAGCAGTAATTCCTGAGTGCAAAGCCAGGAGTAACCTCTGAGCATCGCTGGGTATGACCCAAATAGGAAAAAAAAGCAAAGACTGTCACTGATGTCTTAATTTCTTCTACTATTTCTTATTATCTCCCCTTGTAGATCAGAAGTCAATTTTTAATAATATGTTTATGTCTTTTCTCCCAAAACCTCAAGTGTCTAGTCTCAGGGCTGGAAAACTTTCCTATAAAGGACCACATAGTAAATATTTTAGCTTTTGTGAGTGTAGTGGTCCCTATCCCAATTACTCAGCCCTGCCTCAGACTGACAAGGCAGCTAGGGCCAATATGTTTGTGAATGGGCATGGTGGTGTTACAATAAAGTTTTAATTTAGAAAGTAGGTTACTAGATAGATCAGAGTAATGGACTGTGGTTTTCTGACCTCTGGTCTAATACATTTGGCAGGGATCATAATAATAATTCTGATTTGCTTGATGTAAGGGTGCTGTAAGAACATGAAAGCACACTAGTGTATTTCTAGGCATTTTAGCTACTCCTTCTATTTTTCTGAAATTAAATAGTAAATAAATATAAACCATTTTGCTATAATCACTACAATTTTTCTTTTAGATATATATATTGTGTGTGGGACACATCTAGTAGTGCTATGGGGTTATTCCTGGTTCTGTGCTCAGAGATTACTCCTGGAAGTACTCAGGTGTGGTGTCAGGGATCAAACCCAGGCTGGCTGCTTGCAAGGTAAGGGCCTTACCTGCTGTAATATTTCTTCAGATTCCTATAATTATTCTTTATAAATGTTTGTTTGTGATATACAAAAATGAAATGCTAATGGGATGAGCTTCCTTGCCATGAACTCTAGTTGCACAGGTAACTCATTCTGATGAAATTCTAGGTGCTAAGAATTTTCTTTCTGAGGTGGAGACCCAAGTGGTTTCAACAAAGATTGAACATCTCCCTTAAGGCAAACCAATGATTCTCCTTGATAAAGGAGGCTCGGGAGAACTGAGTGTGCTAATTGTTCTTGGCTGAGGACATTACCTGGCATTTGATCTTTAGACAAGCCTTGTACAGTAAATGGATTTCAAATCCAATTGGGAAACTCAGTGATCTTGTAGACACATAATGAAGACATCACTTGCCCAGCACCCCCTGAGGTTAGAGTGTCCTAGAACTGATTAAAAGTGATTTCTCTGAGTGTTATTCTTCAAAGTAAATGAATATTCTGATAAGCACAGCTCTTTGAACTGAACTATTTTTTTAAGTAATAGCTTGATTTGGTGTTTTGATAAGTCTGATGAAGTGTGTTTGAACATTAGCAGAGATTTAGCAGGTTTTCCAACTTGTTTGTACAATATTTCTCCATTTATAGGAATTACTGGCTCATTAATACCGTCATTTGATACTAGGCTAAGGCATGAGTGAATGCATTGTGACTAGGATAAAGCTGGAAATAAATGAACAGATTATTTAATTGTCACAACCAAATTTGTTCCAGAGTGGATTTATACCTTATCAAGATGTGGGGAAATAGTTGGTGAAAATGATACTGAGTGTAGATCTGATTGCTTTTGAGTTTGATAATTCAGTATAATTGGTGTCTTCTGAGAGCGTTACAGAATCTCATGCCATTGGCTCTGAGGAAGTGTTTGCAATCACACACAAGGTTATCATTTCTCTGAAGAAAAGAATAAAAGTGAAAAGTTGAGAAGTTTCCTAGATGTACTTATTCTTTGGGACAAAAGATTCAGTGTAAAGCTGATTTTGAAGACCTTGTTTTAACAATTATGCACTAACATGCTCTTTCATGATATGGCACGGACGAGTCTGGGGAACTTTAAGAATTGGAAGCTGTGGTCGGAGACACAATTAACTCAGGGATGATAGGCCTCTGATAAGCAAAGTAGATGAATCAATGTATTCAGCCTCTGGGGTATCAGTATGCTGAGATAGTTCCCAGGATGTGGCACTTTTGGTCCTAAAAATAAACCAGCTCCAGGGAAATCAGTAGAGTTGCCCCCCTGCAATGGAGTGAGAAGACATATTTGGCCTTTCACTTCATTAAAAGTCCTGCCTGTAAATTCTTCAGAGAACTTGCCTCAAGGCCAAACTCTACCCATCTACACAATCTTACGGATTAGTTATCTGGCTATTTGATGTCAAGGTTCCTTCCAAGCAAGGAAGAGGAGAAATTCTAGCCCTACTGTCTTCATAACATCAAGCAGTATCTTCTGTATGACCTTCTGGGGTGATGAGTGTACTGCCGTCTTGGGTCAGATGCTGTTGATCTGCCATTGTGGATCAGGTGCTATTGGTCTGCCATCTTGGGTCAGATGCTGTTATTCTGCCATCTTGGGCCAGGTGCTATTGGTTTGCCATCTTGGACCAGCTGCTATTGATCCACCATCTTAGGCCAGATGCTGTTGGTCTCTCCTAGGTAGGCATCATCTGTAATGCCAAGTATCTCTCATGCTCTGGGCCATAACTATATGTGGACAGATTTGTGAGCTCTTCATGTTTCTGGCGCTGAGGAAAATGGTTCCTTGCACTGGAGTGGGAGCTCCCTGTTGGAAGGATGCTTCTGACTTCACAAGTGAGAGCTAAAAATCCCAGTGGGCAGGGAGCCAAGTTGGCCACGTGTCCTGAGTGGCCCCCTTGTGCTCAAGTGTCAAGTCCCTCCTTGCTCTTCAAGCCACCTTTTCCAATCAACTTTGTCTGAGAAAAAATTTCTGGTATCCTTACTAATTTCTATTAAATTAATTGAGTAAATTTCTGTACTTTGAGAGTCAAAGAATTCGGTGACTGTAAAGTCATCTTTCTAAAAAGAGGCTAGAACCACACAAATTGGTAAAAGAATAAAGTCAGCCTTAGTGAGAGTGTGGCTTGAAAAGTTTAAAAAAGTCATTTAACCTTTCCAAGGTTGTGTTGCCTCATCTCTAAAATGTGATGGTAAGAACTTCTCTTTGAACTGCGACTGTAAGACTCCCATTCAGGGTCTGGATTATCAGTCTATATGAGAGAAATCCAGCAAAAGTAACCTGGAGCATTTTTGCTATCAATAAAAGATTAAAAGGACATATGGTGAGGCCTAAGAATGGATACTAGGCTGAGTGTGGGGAGTGTATGTAGGTACGTGTGTATGTGTGTGTGTGTGTGTGTGCGCACACACATGCAAGTGTTTGTAGTAATGAATGTATACATGCATAGACATGCATCTAAAACTGGTTTTCTTCATGAAGCTGATAGCTTCTTAGGGAGGCCAGATGCTATCAGAAAGTGGATACGAACAAACGGAAAGTTTAAATTCTGATAAATTTACAAAGAGAATGGCAGCCTTTTGTGGGAATATTTTACCTGGTCAAGGTGGTGTGTGTGTGTGTGTGTGTGTGTGTGTGTGTGTGTGTGCTGTGAAGAGAAGGTTTCTCATGAGAAAGGAAAATGTAGCTAGGCTAGAAGTAAAGACCCACCTCAGCAGGGATCAGAGTACTTGCTTGTCAGGAGTTGATGACAGAGAAAAATGAAAGTATCCTGGATGAATGAGAAGTGAGAAGAGATGGAGAGTGTGTGTGAAAGACAGACTAGTCCATACATATCTTCTGGACCATGTGGAGAAGAGATTTGGATTAACCCCAGATAGACGTTGGAAGACGTTGTGAACTAGAGTGAGGGGAAACAAGACTACAGTGAGACAAGACTGGAGGGACAATTCAAGTGGTCAAGAATGTGCTTCAGATGCTGGAGGCCCAGGTTTGACCCCAGTGTTGCATGGTATTCGCCAACCACTGGGGTCCACTGGGAGGACTTTGGGACATCGAGTCCTTCTACAATTGGATTGTCTGAATAAAAAAAATCTTTATAGTGCGTTTAGTTATTATGAAGTTTAAATCTTATTCTGTATCAATTCTCCACACCCCCTTCTCTACATTTTACACTGATTTGTTAGAGAAAAAGTCCTGGGTATTCATCCTATAGATTGTCTATAATCCTATAAATTGGACTATACCCCAAGCACTGCCATGTGTGGTCTAAAAAGTTTTGATTTGCTTGAGCGGGCCCAGTAACATCTCCATTTTGAGACTTGTTGTTAACTGTGTTTGGCATATTGAATATATGTCACGGGTAGCTTGCCAGGCTTTGCCGTGCAGGCGAGATACTCTCAGTAGCTTGCAGGGCTCTCCGAGAGGGGCAGAGGAATTGAACTCTGGTTGGCCATGTTGGCCACTTGCAAGGCAAATGCCCTACCTGCTGTGCTATCACTCCAGCCCACCATTTAAGGGCCATCAACAGAAATGTTTTCATGATGCCTTCAAGGGGGAGTTCAAATGCAGGAACCAGAGGAACCTGGCTTACGTGCATTTCACCTGAAGACTGACAGAGAACCAGGGCCCACTCCAGAGAGACCTGATGAGCTATGCAAACCACTGTGAAGGGATCAATATATACAGGAACAGAGGGGAAGTATCCTCGTAGAGGACACAGCCAGTGTCTACGCTCTCATTCAAGGGAAGCTCTGGCATTCCACAGGTATGAAGAAGAGCTCACGAAGGGTGAGGGGAGAGCACTCAGCATGAACTTTGGTACATTCATATTTCTTCACAGCTTCCTTCCACACAGGCCCTTTTCTGCTGCTTCCCACTGTCAGTACTATTTTTAACCCATCCTCAAGTTCTTCCCTGATAGGAAGTTCAGAAGTCATTCCTTCCTAGGTCAAGGATTTCCAAACTATCCAATAAGCTCTGCCTTTGGTTTCACACCAAAAATTTACAAAAGACCGAACATGATGGCCACTCAATACTTGCATTGCAGACCACAACACCCTAGAGGAGAGAGAGAGAGTAAAAGGGAATCTGCCTGCCACAGCAGGGGGAGGGGGAGGGTTACTGGGAACATTGGTGGTGGAGAACGGGCACTGGTGGAGGCATGGGTACTCAATCATTGTACGAGAGAAACGTAAGCATGAGAAGTCTGTAAGTCTGTAACTGTACAGTGATTCATTTAAAAATAAAAAAATTTTAAAATTTATAAAAGCATTACAGGATTTGGAGAGTGACCCTAAACAATTCAGGTTATCAATGATGTCTGATACTTGACAGTCCCCAGGACCAGCATGGAGCTTCACATAAGGATAGTATACAGTGAATTGACTTGTAACTTGAAAGTCAATGTGTATTTTCTAGGAGTTCGAGAGATCAATCAGTGGTAAATTGATTCTGATGTTTTTTCTGGGTTTATTTATACACACAATGCCTTCCATGCATGGATATTCACTGTGTCCTTGTCTGTAGAAACACTAAAATAACCTCAAACTCCAGAAGGAAACTAGAAAAACAAACTATAGTACAGCTATAGTACGCAAACAATACCAATAAATTTGTACATAATAATATGGAGCCAATTGAAATATATTAAAGAAAAAGGCAAAATAGAGAATCAAGAGTATAATATGTATTGTTTTCCTCAAAAATATATGTTGATCGATGAAGATTATCTTTGGAAAGAGACACAAGAAACCACCAAATCTAACCACCAAACCAACAATGTCTGTGGGGAAGAAATACAGAAGCAAGGTGGTAAAAGGAAACTTTTTACTATAGAACCATTTCAAGCCCTTTGCAATGTCTATTTCTGTGTGTACATACTACCTACCCCAAAAAAGCAAGAAAAAAAACAAAAAAATGATTTTAAAAGAGTGGGTAGTACTGTAACACTGTCCTCCCATTGTTCATCGATTTGCTCGAGCGGGGCCCAGTAATGTCTCCATTTTGAGACTTGTTACCATGTTTGGTATATTATATATGCCACGGGTAGCTTGCCCGGCTTTGCCATACGGGTTTGATACTCTTGGTAGCTTGCTTGGCTCTTCGAGAGGGGCAGAGGAATCGAAGCCGACTCGGCTGGGCCCTCCACGTGCCCTACTGCTGTGCTATCACTCCAGCCTAATTTTAAAAAAGAGGGGGGAAAAAGGCCAAATAAGATCTTATCCAGCCCTATGATGTCTCATCACTTCATTTTCTGCTCTCCTAGATTCCAATCTATTTCTTCCTATTTTATTGTGGAGGCCTAAAATAGTCCTCAGCTCTAAATGACAGGCTTTCCTAGTGCACAGGAAAGCTGATGACTGGCAGCCGTGAGCTAATGACCAGGTAGAACAAGCTGAAATAAACTATCATTTAAATACTCTCATCACTACAGCCAAATTGTTTTATAAATACCCAGTTTGGCTACTAACATTTAGGATAAACTTGCATAAACAATTTGAATCATCAGGCAATTTTTTAAAGTTTTAGAAAAATCTTTCCTGAAGGTTAACTGGTCTGCAAGTAGAACAATTTTAATAGAATTCTCAAAGAAGAAAGTATCAAGCCTAGCCAAACATTAAGATTTTAAAAAATATAATTCATACAGTGAAATTTTCATTTCTAAGTCCATTGTAAAAATACGAAGATGTATTTCTCTAAATATCCAAGGACAAATGGATGTAAAGCTATATCAGGCAGATTTGAGACATTGAAATGGAGAATCAACAAGTCAACAATCTATTTTTCCTCACTTGTCAGCAAACATCACACATGCTAAGTTTGGAGGACTAAGAAGTTCCCAGAAGACTACCATGATTTTAAGAGAGCTGTCAGAAATAAAATGTAAACTAATTTTGTGCTATACAAGACAACTGTCTTTGACAAATTAACAGAAAAAAATTTAACATCTGATATACAAAACCTTTTTAGAATCTGTTAAATATACTTTAAATATTCCCATCTTGTCAATCTAAATAACCAGTCATGGCATTTATTCTCTCCAATAAGGCTTTACTTGAAACCATACAATGTAGTTGAAGATGCTTTAAATCTAGAAATACTCTTCAAAACTAATTTGAGTTCCATTATCCTAAAGAGTTCTTCACTTTGTTTTTCATCCTTTCTTACTGCAACTATTTCATCAATTATTTAATGAAATAAACACAAAAGGGAAACCACTTGAAATGACTGTCTGACAGATAAATGGATAAAGAAGTTGTGGTATATAAACACAATAGAATATTATGCAGCTGTAAGAAAGGATAAAATCCCCAAGTTTGTGATTCTGGAAGGCATCATGTAAAGCTAACTATGTCTGAGAGAGAGAAGAATGGATAAGAATGAATACTGGATGGTCTCACTTATCTGTGCAATACAGAAAGACAAAACAAAGGAACGAAATGTATAAAACAGCTGCAAAACCTAGGCCTTGGATTACAAAACTTAACAATAGTAAGGGATAATGAAGATTGGACCAGAAGTGACATAAGGACAATGGTGGTGGGTCATGGGCACTTTGGTGCAGGGAGTGTGCAGTAGTTATAAAACAAAACCAGACATTTATAAAGTTATTGGAATCATATCATCTAAACTATAATTAAAAATAACAAATAAATAAGGCTAAATAAAAAGCAGAGGTGGTGGGTGGGCAGCGCTGGGAGTGCGGGCTGGGGGCCACCATAGACAACACGGCCTTCATCAAGGAGCTGGACCAGTGGGTGGAGCAGCTCAATGGGTGCAAGCAGCTCTACGAGGGCCAAGTGTGCACGCTGTGTGAAAAGGCTAAAGAAATTTTAACGAAAGAATCAAATGTGCAAGAAGAGCGTTGCCCCATTACTGTGTGTGGAGATGTGCACGGCCAATTCCACGATCTCATGGAACTCTTCAGGATCAGTGGGAAGTCACCAGACACAAACTATCTCTTCATGGGAGACTATGTGAACAGAGGATACTACTGTGTGGAGACGGTGACACTCCTCGTGGCACTGAAGGTGCATTACCCAGACGCATTAGAATATTGAGAGGAAACTATGAAAATTGACAAATTATGTAAGTATATGGTTTTTATGATGAATGTCTATGAAAGTATGGAAATGCCAGTGTTTGGAAATATTTTACAGATCTATTTGATTATCTTCCGCTTACAGCTCTATTGAATGGACAGATATTCTCACTCCATGGTGACCTCTCTCCATCCATTGATAAAAGGTAAAAGGTAAAGGCCCTCCCGTTGATCATCGATTTGCTCGAGCGGGCCCAGTAACATCTCCATTGGAGAC
>JAOXYA010084967.1:0-11235 GCA_028565675.1 Sorex palustris
CTCTTCATGTTCCCAGAGCGAACAGATGCCATTGGGCTACACTAGCATGCGACAGGGACAAACGGAGACGTTACTGGCGCCCACTGGAGCAAATCGACGACTAACAGGAAGTTAAGTGATTAAGTAAAAAAAGAAAAGATTGGGGCAAGGACCATGAGCCAAAGAAGGCAGGTGGTTTTGAGGAATGACAGGGAGAAACAGCTCTTCTGCATAGTGCCTTCAGGGTCCTTTATTTTAATCTATATTTATAATAAAATGATAATTAATTAACAAATGAAACCATTCAACTAAAAGAGAACAAAAGATTTAAATAGACACTTCTAAATAACTACAAAATAACCAGTGAAAACACAAAGAGATATTTGATGCCTTTTATCATTAGAGAACTATAAAATGACAGTTGTTCTGCATATATATTAGAATGACTAAAATGATAATACCAAGTGTTGTCAAGAATGTGAAGCACTGAAAATGGTTGTGAATTTCTGGTGGGCCTTCAGGAAATGATTTTTTGAACCTTCTCATAAATATGCATTTACCACATGGCCTTGTTATCTCAACCCTAGGTCCTTACCTACGAGAAATGACAGCATATATATACATACAAGATGTTTGCAGAAGCTTTATTCATAAGGTCCTAAAACTGGAAAAATATGTCCACTGACAGATAAATAGATAAAAAACACAGTGGAATATTCAGATAGTGATAGTGATATGAATTTGCAGTAAAACAAAATGGATTCCTGATATATCCCCACACACAAATGACTCAGACACACTCTGTGTAAGGAAAAGAAGCCATCTGCAGAGCTCATGCTGTGAACTCCATCCATATGAAAGTCAAGAAAGGTTTGACTACAGGGTGAAGGAAGATTGACACCGAGGTGCAGTTGTAGCATTGCAAGCATACAACTGTTTTTTTTCTATCTCAGAACTGCAGGCACATCTGATTTTATTGTACTTCACTCTGTTAGAGTTTGTCTCTACTACATATTTAAAGTATCTAAGTTGCTTTTTCCTCACATATATTTTAAGTTTATTGTTTTTAGATTTGTAACTGTTTTGTTAATATTTGTATTGCAGTATTATAGTTGAAGTCATTATTTTACAGTTGCTCAGCTGCCACACCAGTGTGACAAGGTCCCTCCACCATTGTCCTATGGTCCCTTCCCCCTTCCACCCTTTATTCTCCTCAGTTTACAATTCTATTTCTCCTGAGCTTTTTTTTATACTTAGAATTATCTGATTCCTTTCTTTGTTTCCTTATAATCCACATAAGAGCAAGATAATCTAGTATTTATCTTTTACTTTCTGGTTCACTTCACTTGGCATGACACCCTCCAATTCATCCAAGTTGCAGCAAACTGATACAGAAAAGATTTAATCTTTTCTTATAGCTGAGCAGTATTCCATTATACATATTCACCACAATTTCTTTTTCCAATTGTTGGGCAATTGGTTTTTTTCCAGATGTTGGCTATTGTAAAAATGCTGAAATGTACACTCTCCAAGTGTACATATGTCCTTTCGAATCAATGCTTCTGTGTTCTAGAAATAGATGCCCAGGAGAGGAATCACTAGGTTATGTGGAAGTTCCATTCATAATCTTTTGGATGCATCCTAATCATTCTCCTAAGAAGCTGAACCATCAATATACACACCAGCAGTGAATAATGTTCTTTTTTCACCACATCCCAGCCAGCACTTCTGATTTACAGTCTTTTTGATGTAGACCTTTCATGATAATGAGTTGTGATGTCATTGTCAGTTTGAGTTGATCATCCCTGAAAGCATTGATGGTGAACATTTTTTGTAACACTGTTTCTCTTTTATTATATTACCAAGCATTGGGGGAGGAGAGGCAGGAAGCAGAAGACTAGAGGAGACACAGGACATTGTGAGGGAAAACACACACACACACACACACACACACACAGTAATGCAGAACCTTAGCTACTTTGGTGATGGTGAAGGTTCAGTAACTGTGTACATTAAAACCTGAAACACTAACACTCTAGTAACCATGCTACATAAACTGAAAAAAATAAGTAAATGAAATTTAAATCAGAACTTGATTTTAGCATCATGGACTGCAAGTTGGACTTCCAATCTATAGAACTATTAGCGATATGGTTATGTTATAGTGTAGAGTTACTCCACATTTATGGTAACCTGTAGTTCACCAGGATTCTAAGGACCTACTTTCCAGGATTCTAGTGACCTAGACCCATGTTCTGATCTCAAGTGCCATTTATAATGGCACCCAGATTAAGACAATGGGTACACATTTCCTGACCTTTGCAGTACATGTATACCCCACCCCACCCTACCTTTATACTTAATCATCATGATTTTGGAATTGTTTCAGGAGGTAGTTAGAAGCTTCAAGGCATAGTTGTACCCAGGCTTTAGGCATATCTGTAATAAAGTTCATCCTTTCTCAGTTAATAATTAACATACAGTTAGCTTCTGGTGACTTACGATTTGTATGATTATTTTAAATTACAGCTTGTATTGATTAATTGTTATTTCTAATTTTTGGCAGCATGGTTTATGCTAATTGGAAGGAACTCAATGCCTTTTTCAAAAGTGTTATTTGAATAAAATGGAGTGTAGCTATTTTAATTGAGCCAGGGTCTTTTGGAAATGTGCTAGTCTTATATTGTCTGATGATAAAATTGACATTACAAAGAAAAGAATATTGCCAATATTTTATCCAGGCTGTCACTGGTACTGGAAGGATCACCATCATCAAAGTGTGCTGCACAGGAATCTTTGCAGGTTCCCCGAGTGTATATGTATGCAATGCATCGAGGTTCCACTATTCCTTCCTCCCATTTTCAAACCAGCAAATATATGTCCATGCAGCTCTCAAGGTGCTCTAACTTGAACCAGGCAGTTGTGCAGCATGAATTGCCTGCAATTACCACAGATCTGGGGAATGAAACCCCACGAGAGTCTTAGCCGCATCACTGACCTTCTAAGGCTTCATCTTTCCCATTAACTACATGTTATTCTGCCAAAGTTGGAAGCACTCAGGGTGTTCCTCCCGCAGGGTTAGTGACACAGGGCTGTTGGAAGACCCCTGAGCTGGGAAGCCCTGGCCTGGCTCAGAAACTCTCTGTGTACCAGACATTTCTACAAATAGTTCCCGGGCAGTAGCTGTGCTCCACGCTGAGGTTTCTGTGATGCTGTCGGACTTTTGCAATTGCATCTCTGAGCATGCAGTGAGTGGACAGCTGTCTGCAGGCTCATGCTGGCTGACAGTGGCTCTGCATTAGCAAACAGAAAGAGCTATTTTAGGGGAGCCACCACCTAACCAAGGCGGCTTCATCCCTCATTACAATGAAAATAGATCTCTGGAAAATGTGGGCTTCAACAGCTAAAGGGGGGACAAAGTAGAAACAGAGCTTGGATGATGACAAAGCAAATGTCTCAGCCATCCTATCCTTGTACCCCAATCAGCGGCAGGCTACGGAGACCTAGCACCTTTGCCCCTCAAATCTCTCACAAATCCCCCGGTGACTGATTGAGCAAGGTGAGAATCCAAGAGCCCCATAGTCTGAAATGCTCTGACCCCCAACACACCAGTGAGGAGAGGGTCAGAATGAGAAGTAGGCTGTATAGAACAGTGTGTGCTAAGGGGAGAGGAGAGAGGAAGGGAGGGGAGACGACTCCAGAAGTGAGAGCATTCAGGTAAAGTTCATCAGTGCTCCCTCTCTCTGTGTATTGAAACTCCCAGGACCTGTAACCACCTCATCTTTTGTGGAGCCTAGGATTACTCTGGGTGATATTTGGTCCAGCAGAGCAGGCCTGCTGGATTCGGGCCCCTGGTGGTCTTGCTTTTCACTTCAGCTTTAATTCCTGTCCCAGTCAGCTTCTGCTGCTCCCCAGCTTCTCTCTGTGCCCCAATCTCTGCCTGCTGACAGCAGAGCACTGATGGGCAGATAAAGAAGAAAGGGCACCCAGCTGAGAGGCAAACCTCTTAGAGGAAAGACAGGGCCTCTGTCCCGGCAAAGTGACCCCTGCCAGCCATATGACTCCTGCCGCAGGCCTACACAAGCACCCCTCTCCAGCTCATCCTCACCCCTTGGCAATGACTTTGCCCTTTCACCTCCCGGCAGGCTCTGCTGATGTCCCTCCCCGCGAGTGCCTTTCTGTCCACACTCCCCGAACTCTAAAGTCACACCCATTCATCTGCGTCCTCTCACCCTCTGCAAATCTTCCATGGATTGTCAAAAATAAAGCAGCCTTTCCTTCCGTTCACTTACTCTCCAATTTTCTTGGGGGGTGTGGGATGAGGCAGCAGTTTTCAGAAATTACTCCTGACTCTGTGCTCAGGAATCATTCCTGGAGAGGTTTGGGGGATCACTTGGGTTCCAGGGATCAAACCCAGGTGCAAGGTCAGTGCCCTACCCGCCATAGTACCTCTCCAAGTTCTTCAACTTCTTAGCACGCATCCATGAGCTATCAAAGGCACTTCTCTCCCATCTCTCACTGGGGAAGAGTGAGGCCCTGCAGCTCTCTGGGCAGGAGGGACATGTCTCTGATCAGACCTGGGCCTGGTCTCTCTCAGAAAAGAGCTGGACCACACCCGGCCAGCCTGTGGGTCTCCGTGCTGGTGACAGATCAAAAATAGGCACTTTCCTGGCTGCCTAAACACCCCACCCACACCCTGCTAGGAGCTGTTTACAAGTGCTTTCTCTAATAACTTGTACCTTTCACCATCAGAACTCTAAAAAAAGTTATTTCATTTCAGAAGAATGGTCACATCCCTGAAACACACTGTTCAGAACTTTTAAGTACGACCATCAGGACATGGGGGCCTGACCCTGGTTCGACCTGTGCATCACAGAGCAGCACCTCTGGGCATGGCCCCATGGTCAGGGCCACTGCAGGATTCAAAAGCATCACATGTGCCCATGAGTTGTCAGAGTTAATAAATAAAGCAGCCTTTCCTTCCATTCACTTACTCTCCAATTTTCTTGGAAGGTGTGGGATGAAGGAGCAATTTTCAGGACTTACTGCTGACTCTGTGCTCAGGAATCATTCCTGGAGAGGTTTGGGGGTCATGTGGGTTACAGGGATCAAACCTGGGTGCAAGGTGAACTCACCCTGCTGGGGCTGACCTGGAGTGGCAGGACTGGGAAACCAACTCCCTAAAGCAACAGAGCTGATTTTGAAGTAAACGTAAGTTTAAAGTAGGAGGTTTCTGTTAGAGAAAGTGAGAATTTGAACAGAAATGGAGCAGAAGAACAAGGAAGAGCAAGAATATGTAGACACCCTGGAGCTCTAGCTGTGCAGGACAGGTGAACCCACCAGCAAGGGCCTTGGGGTCCCCCTGGAAAGGGCCTGGGAAACAAGAGTGGGGAGCAATTCCGGAAGTTTCTGCTTCCCCTTCTCCATCCCACAGGTCCTGCTTCCTCGGCTCCCAGCGCTCCCTGTTCTCTTCACACTCTGCTCTCCAGGAAAGAAAAATTTATCCTCATGATTGTGAAATTATCGATCCCACTTCACTTGTTAAGTCAGCCAGGAGATCCATTTTAACAGGAGAGGCATAACTCATCCTTAGAAATAACGCTCAGACCGTCTCATTAAATGCAAAGAAATGAAAGAAGAGCGTTCTGAGCTACTTAAGCCAGTGTTAAGTAGTGAATCTGCCTGTTATCTCTTATGTGGAGAAAACAGATCAAAATAAAACAAAAACCCAAAGAACTCAAACACATTGCTTTACTTAGCAAGCTCTCACTGTCTACCAGCCGAATTAACTGCTTCTAGTCGGGGCTCCTATACTTGTCTGACATGTGCCATATTTTCGTAGGATGCTGGGATAAAAGCCAGGGCCTCATATAGGCAAAATGCTTCTGTCGGGCAACATCCCTGGACCCTCATTTTCTGCTTTCTATTCTCTCTACTTCCCATAGGGAGAGCTACTTTCCAGCTCCCATGGTTCCAGTCTTCACATAGAACCAGATACTTCACTTGAGTGAAGGTAGGAATAACCAAAGAACCACAACAGTTTTTTCCTCTGGAAACACCTCTGAAGCAGAGAAAAAGGATACTGCTTACTTTTCCATCTAAGAGTCAATGTACCACTGTCAGACTCCTTGGGGAAAATCCAAAACCTACCACATAGTAGCTGCCCCGCTTCAGTTTCCTCCTCTCAAAAACAGAGATTACAGGGAATGAAGTGGGTTCTTGTGGTAGAGCATAGGCCTTGTATGTGTGATGCTGCAAATTCTACCCCTGACAGGATATGGTCCCCTGAACACTACGGGCATGGCCTTACTGACTCCTGAGCACTGCCCAGTGTGGTCTCCAGAACTGGCAGCAACAATGTGGAGATAACATTAGTACTTTTCCCTTGAGTACAGTGAAGTGTGAAAGAGTCCATAATAGAGTCCCTAGAGTGGTCTCCACCAGGTAGGCTGAACCATGTAAGAATTGCTTATTAGTATTCTCACGTGACTTGATTTTTGGTACCTGTTGTGTCCCACGCAGCTCACTTGAACTTCAGTCAGAGAGAGGGAATGAGAGCTGAAGATGGGGTAGGGAGAACTGTATGAAACATACGGTGACTTTATTCCAAAGCTCATTTTCTTTTATAGTATGTAGTGAATACTCCATGGGAAAGCCAAGAGTTACAAGTTGAGCGAGCTATGTTATGTTATTCTGCTGTGCAGCTGCATGTGCGGGCAGTTCGTTGAACTCTCTCAGGAATGAGAATGTGGCTCCCTGCCTGACCAAGGCAGATCAGGTGCAGCCTTCCCTTCAGCCCCCCTTAACAGGGTCAGCTGCCAGGGAATGGCGCTCCCACACGCCCAGTTTTTCCCCTGCTTATTCCCTTCTCAGGGAAAACAAGCAGGGGCTACCAAGGCCAGTCCCCCAACAGGTACCCATATAGCAGAAATTTGGTAAATAGGCTGAGCATCAGTTACAGTTGAACAAATGCAAAGCTCAAAATCCTATTTCCCCTGCATGCACACCACAGATGCCATGTGCATCTAATTTAATCCGTGGACTCTGAGTCCTGGGGCAGGCATGAAGGGGAGGAAGCTCACCAAAGAGAACCTTGAAACACTGATTTCACTCCTAGTTTCGTCCTCTGCCCTGCATTGAGTATTGTGTTGGTTGTGTCATTCTCTGAAACAGAACACATCGTATTGGAATTTTCACCAGACTTTTGTTCATTTGTTTGTTTGGGTTTTGTTTTGTTTTTGCCATACCCTATAGTTCTCAGGGCTTACTCGTAGCTTAGCACTCAGGGGTCACTCCCAGTGGGGCTTTGGGGACCATAGTGCCAGAGATTCAACCCAGGTTGGCTATATGCAAGGCAAGTACCCTGCCCACTAAACTATCACCCCAGCACCTCAACAGATTCCTTTAAATAACTAACTCACATTTCTCATTTCCTTTAACTAGGAGCATTTGATCTTGAAGTAGGCAGAGTGAAAATTTAAACGTATTCATGCCTTTTAATTTGACTGGCCTTAATCTAAATTCTCAAGAAGTGAATATTCTCAAAAGAAATATTTGACTACCCTCAACCAAATGTCAACTTGAACATTATATGTTATTTGGGGTTTGGAAGTCACAGCAGACTGTGTTTGGGGGATTTTTCTGGCTCTGTGTGCCAGGGATTCAAGCTGGGGTTGGCAGGATGTAAGGCCTTACTCCTTGTACTATCTCTTAGACCCAGACTACTTGACCCAGACTACTTGAATGTTAATGCTATTTACATTAGAGACATGAGAGAAAGTAAAAAATATTCTGAAGGTGATGGAATCTATAGGAAATTGTCTTTAATTATGTATTTCCAAAGCAAATAATGAGTTTCAGACAAATTTTTGAAAGCTAATAGAGTGTAAAATTTGTATGACATAACATTTCAGAGTAAGTTAGGGTATAAGATAAATACTGATTTACATAACAAAGAAAATATTTTTGAAAGCAAGTTTCTCAGCTTTTTTCTGCTTTGGTTTTTGGGCTGCACACCACAGTGCTCAGGGTTTGCTCCTCTGTACTCAGGAATCACCTCTGGCAGTTCTTAAAGGACCACGTTGGATGCTGTCGCAGTCCCATGTAAGGCAAATATCCTGCCTTACTATGGCTCTGGCCCTTTCAGCTTTTCTTATAATCTGAACTAAATTTGAGATAAGGAAAAGCCCTGAATAACGATTGCAATGACTACATATAATCTTATGGAAGATTATGTAATCCAAGATATGCATACCATGGCAGAGCTCAGCAAGCTCCCTGTGGCATATTTGATATGCCAAAAACAGTTATAATAATGGGTATCATTCCCCTGACCCTGTGTCTCCAGTATAGCACCACTGGATGAGTAAGGAGAGGCTGTTAAAATCTCAGGGCTTGGACAAATGGAGACGTTACTGGTGCCCGCTTGAGTAACTCGATGAACAACAGGATGACAGTGATACAGTGAAGATATGAATACAAGATGTGAATGAAGTCCATTGTGTTTTGCATAAGCATACCTGATTGTTCCAACACTGCTTGCTAAAGACTTTCCTCCACTGCATCGCCTTGACATCTCTACCACCAGCATTTGCATTCTTTGTCAAAAATCAGCTTCACTTTCCTCCGCCCAAGCTGGGTGCTTCCTGGCATTCACGGATCAGCAGTGAGATGGCCGTTAGAGAGACTCCCCTTCAGGCCCTGTAAGATTTCCTCCCTGCATAGCTCTGAATTCTCCAGGATGTGGTCTGAGACTCCAGCTGCCGTGGTCTTCTCCCACCCCCCACCAATCCACCCAGCCCCCAGCCAGACTTGCAGCCACTTCTCTTTTTCTCACAATCTGCTGGTAGTTCTCTGGTTTGCCCACTCTGTGCTGTGACCTGGAAACTCTCTAAGACAATCTTATACTCATAAAGCCTGTTTCCTGTCCCTCAAAGGCAATTATTTATTGCCTGATATCAAGCTATATTTCACCTTACTTCATATATTTTATTTGTCCTCAGTGTGCAGCGATTCTACTTTGGTCAGAAACTCAAAAAAAATTTTTTTTTTGTTTTTCACACACCTGGCTGTGCTCAGAGCTTACTCCTGGTCCTGTGTTCAGGGATCATTATTGGCAAGGATCAGGGGTCTATACATGGTGCTGGGATCAAATGGGTCAGCTGTAGGCAAGGCAAGTACCTTATCTGCTGTACTATCTCTCTGACCCAGAAACAAAATTCTTAACCATTTTGAGTCTCTGAACTTTAAACCCAAGTGGTTAGTTTTTCTAAGTCTCAGAGATGCTATTCTCCCAAAGTCACTCTATGATAATATTTAGGATTATTGTTTGACTGCTGTTTAGAATATCTCAGATGTAACGACTGTAATGGCATTTGTTATGGATGGTACTCAAAACAAAGATGGGTAGTAGTCACGTTCATTGGCATAGTTCTCTAAGATACTAATAAAATGTTAACAATATTATTACAGAGTTGCCCTTAAGATCTCCCATTGTAGGGGCTGGAGAGATATTATAGGGGATAAGGCACTTAGCTTGCATGCACCTGTCCAATTCCCAACACCCCACACCATTCTCCAAACCCTACCAGGAGTGATCACTGAGCACAGGGCCAGGAGTAAGCCCTGATCACAACCAGATGTGGCCCCAAAAACAAAACTAAGAAAATGATTTCCCACTGTAAATTAGGCATTCTGCTAAGCTGTGGATACAATAATAAGCATTAACCTTGAGCTGGTGTTCTGATGAGAGATTGCCTACAACTGGGAGGAAGCATGCACCTTTGCAAGAGAACAACTGGTCCTTGAGAGTTCCCAAACCAAGAGAGAAAGATGGGAAAGAGGGTGTGACTAGGAGAGAAAGACTCCATGTAAAGCAACATCTGCAAATGGCAATATCCTTCTGTTGGTGGCAGGATTTGATTATGATTTTAATAATGAGTTATGTTTATTGAGCTGTCAAAAGATATCAGTCACCTCTTTTTATGTTTCCTCATTTAATTCCCAGAACAATTCTATGAAGTGTAAGTGTTGTTATCTTCTTTATTATGGATACAAAGCAACCAAGTCCCAAGCCCAAGGCCATGCCTATTGCTCTGGTCCAAAGGCAAACTTGGCTAACCTCAGGCTTTGACCACACGGTCAGCTCTTTACTTTCTTTTTTGGTTCTATCATATTTGTTAGCAGAAGACAGTCTTTTTGAAAAAAATGTGCCACATAATGTGTAAAGTGCATACAAGTAATTTGTCCCCTGCTAGCTCTTTTTTCTCTTAAAGTTTTCTGCTGACAATTCTCCTTGATGTTTCTGTCCTCTGTATTGAAAAAAAAAATTACTCTTTCTTTTTTAAAAAAAAATATTTAATTTATTTAATTGAATCACTGTGAGATAGCACAGCAGGTAGGGCGTTTGCCTTATATGCAGCCAATCTGGGTTAGATTCCTCCGCCTCTCTCAGAGATCCCGGCAAGCTACTGAGAGTATCTCGCCTGCATGGAAATCCTGGCAAGCTCCCTGTGATATATTCAATATGCCAAAAGCAGTAACAAGTCTCACAATTTGTTGTGAGATGTTACCCGTGCCCGCTCGAGCAAAATCAATGAACAACAGTAGGACAGTGCTACAATGCTACACTGTGAGATAAACCCTTACAAATCTATTCATTATTAGGTTTCAGTCATACAGTGTTCTAACACCCATCCCTCCACCAGTGCACATTTCCCAGGATCATTGTCACCAGTTTCCCTCCCATCAACCCTCATGCCACTTCCAGCCTGCCTCTATAGAAAGCACTTATCTCTCTCTTTCTCGCTTTCTCTCTCTCTCTCTCTCTCACTCTCTCTCTCATTACTCTAACTTTAACTGAGTGATGGGTACCCTCTACTTCTTCTCTGTCTTGCTAAAATTACCAATGTTGTCTCTTTACATCAGAGTTTTCCCTTCTCAACCATGCTCCTGCTCTAGGAAACACTAGTCTAAGTTTGGGAGAATTAGGCCTTTTACAGACCTCTAGAATTTTTATTAAAGGCTTAGGTTTCCATCAAATAATATAAATTGTTTAAAAACATTTATTTCCTTACTTGAGCTTCAATGATGTGTGTATGTGTGTTAGCCTCACACATGTGAGGCACTTACTCTACCACTTAGCCATATACCTGACACTAATACATCAACTTTTGTTTTGTTTTATTAGTGAAACACCATGAGGTACATTTGTAGATTTACAATTTTTTGTGCTTGGGTTTCGATTATAAAATGATC
>JAOXYA010084997.1:0-11234 GCA_028565675.1 Sorex palustris
AATGGAGAGAAGATTGAGAGTGAGAGTAAAAGAGAGCAAGAGAGAGAGAGAGAGAGAGAGAGAGAGAGAGAGAGAGAGAGAGAGAGAGATCAGACCATGTGGGATGCTGGGGACTGAAACTATTTCTCTGGTCCAAGTTTTCAGAGTTTTATCCAAACTAGGATTTCCAGACAAAATAAAATATAGGACCCCAGGTAGGTTTTAATTTCAGATGAACAATTAATATTCTTAGCAAAGGTATGTCCCAAGTATTGCATGAGATATACTTTTGCTAAAAATCAGTCCTTGTTACCTTAATTCCATTTTTGCATATTTGTTATTTAATTGTGGCAAAAATTATATAATATAAAATGTATTATTTTATTACCATTTACCTCTTTTTAAATGTATAGTTCAGTACTCTTAAGTATATCTATATTACTGTGCAATAAATCTTAGAATGTTTTTGTTCTCATCCTGTAAAACAAAAATTCTATATTCTATGTTGTTGCTGGGTTTGTTTGTTGGTTTGTTTGCTCATTTTTCCTTGCTTTGTGGGGGCACAGCTGGTAATGCTCAGGACTTACTCCTGGTTCTGCACTCAGGGTCAACAGCATGCAAAGCAAGAGCCTTATCCACTGCACTATAGCTCCAGCCCCTGAAATTCTACATTCTTTATACAGCACCTTACCATTCTCCCTCCCTGCAACTCCTAGAAACAACTTTTGGTTTGCATGAGTTTCTCAGATCATATTAAATGGAATCTGCAGTATTTATTTGACTATAAATGGATTGTTATTTCATGTACCCTAATATCCTTAAGTTTGATGCACATATATCAGTATTTTCTTATTTTTTAAGACTGAAAAACATTCCTGTGTATACCCCACAACTTAATAAGGCATCCCATACTAATTGCTAGATCTGGCAACCATAGTGTTACCACATCAGTGTAGATAGGTATTGTCCAGAAACCATATCAAAAGAGTGATCCATCCCAGAAGTCATTTATAAAAGGACAATATGTTGCAGAAAATTATTTTCTCCTGAGATTTTTCACAAGCCAAAGTAATGGAACTTAATTGAGACTTAATTTTTGTCAACATTATATGTGAAGAATCCCTGACTTGAAGGCTGTATAAGAGCTACATGGGTCTGTGAAACCCTTGAAATCATAGGCTATGACTATGATCATATGTGCTTTATTCTTATCTGTTTGAGCTTTTATTTTGTCCTTGGACCTCACCCAGATATGCTCAAGGAGTACTCCCAATACAGTTGTGGGTCCCTACAGGCAGTGTTATAGGCGACCATGTGGTGCCAGGAATTGAAACCAGGCTTCCTGCCGGCAAAGCATGTGCTCATCTCTTTGAGCTATCTTTTGGGCACTGCGTCTGCATCCTTGTAGAGGAAAAGCACTCCAAACACTCTAGGAAATACCACTTTATAAATTTAGGTTTTGAATGCAGGAAATGCATTTTTATTAGGCACTTGGATATTATTACCTTAGGTACAATTTTGATCATTGAATTGTAAACTGGAGGAGATTCCCCACACATTTACAAGAGTGGAAAGTCTATCCAGCTAGTAAAATATATCTTCCAGATGAGGAAGGGACTAATGCCATCATGGAAGCCAGCTTGTGGATGATGCTCATGTTTGTAAATTTTCCAATGATAGCTCAGGTCCGAGAGGCACAAACTGTAAATGTCACAGGGCCTTACATACAGTGATTATGAGGTGAAGAGCGTAAGACAGAAGATAATTCCTAGGAAATATAACATCTTACTACCTCTTAGAAATAAGTGATTATTTTGATAATTACTGCTTTGTTATTTTTTCTTTAGAAATCCTTTTACAACTTACCAACAACTCTTACTGATGAACTCAACTGGCCCCAACTCTCTGGCATCACAGGATTTCTGGACCCCACTAGTCGGTATGTACGTCTTTTTATCCTCAAGCATGCAATATATCTCTGCGATTAAAATATTAGAGTTGGATCTTGCTTCCAAGATGTGGAAATAAAAAATTTTAGGAATTTATAAAGCTAGAACACAAGTGACATACAAGCCTGACAAATTCACTACTGACATATGGTCCACCTTGCAATTGGACGCAATGAATATTGTATGTTACAGTAGGTAGGAGGGCATCATTGAGAAATTCACAAACATCAGCATCACCCACAATGCTGCAGAGGCATTAGAGTTGACAGTTGAAAGGAAATAATCAACATGTTTTCAATCCAATAAATGTCTTCATCTCCTATATTTTTAACTATCATAAGTTAATATTTGCAAAATATTAGTGGCTAAAATTAAGTGGCAGGTTCCCAGGTCCTGGAATGTCCTCACTTTCTTACTTTGGATTTGAAGGTAGAGATAAGACATAGCAAGTCTGAGGGACACACAAACCTAACTTCCTGTATACACTGGGTGTTGACTCAAGGATGGAGTTATACTTAGCAGGAACACTTCACATTCAGAGAGGAACAACGCTCAAAACAGAGTAAAAAGTCCATTAGCAAAATGTGGCAAGTGTTTCTGACATTGTGGAAACAAAGGCTAGTTCTCTCCCAAGACCACCAAATATTGGCAGAAGTTAATAAGCATAAGGGCGGCAGATGCATGGTTTCTGGTATCAAAAATAAAGGATAAAACTGGATTTTAAGTCTGAGAACAAAAAGTTCTCTGTGATATAGACAGTAATACAAGAAAGTATGAGATATGCATGCTCATTGTTCCCCCAAATCTGTAAGGGGTAGGGGTGCCCAAGAAAACCATTTATAGTTTTAAAATCCCTTCTTAAAAAGTAAATAACTTTGAATTTTATTAAAATATTTGTTATTTTAGCTCACTTCTTTTAAAAAATAATTACTAATACCATCGGGTAAGGCTCAGATGTCCTGCCTGTACATAAATAAGATTTCCACCACCTCTTCAGTCAATTATAATCAAGTAGGGCAATGAGTCAAATGTTCAAATAATAATAACACAGCTTACCAAAGACAACTCTCAACATGGAGCTAAGAGGTCAATTAGATAAAGAATTCACGGAAATGATCAACTACCACCTCAAATGCTTGGGTATTAAGCAAAGAGTTTAAACTCTAAGGGATGGAGATTAGGGTTTTTTAAGAGTCAGAGAAGAATCTAGAAATGATCAACCTTCCAAAAACTGACTCACAGTTTTATAGAGATCACCTGCAAAAACAGGGGAAGCAGAAGAGATGCATTTTCAAGTTTTGGTGGAGACTTTATGGTATTTTTGTTTTGTTTTATTTTGTTCTTATTGAATCACTGTGAGATACATTTACAAACTTTCATGATTAAATTTCAGTCATAAAATGATGGAGCACCCATCCCTCCACCAGTGCACATTTTCCACCACCAATGTCTCCATTATCCCTCCCCCCACCTCCACCCCATCCCACCTCCTGCCTCCGTGGCAGGCAGCTTCCTTCTTACTCTCTCTCTACTTTTGGGCATTATGGTTTGCAATATAGATACTAAGAGGCCATCATGTCTGGTCCTTAGTCTACTTTCAGCATATATCTCCCATCCTGTGTGATCCCTCCAACCATCATTGACCTAGTGGTCCCTTCTCCATCCCAACTGCCTTTTCCTCTAGCACATGAGGCAGGATTCCAACCATGGAGTGATTGATCCTCTTTGCCCTTATCTCTACTGTCCTTAGGTGTTGGTCTCATATTATGTTATTTTATATTTATTCCACAAATGAGTGCAGTCATTCTATGTTCCTGTCTTTCTGACTCATTTCACTTAGCATGATACTCTCCATGGGAGACTTTCTGGTTTAATCATGTAAAAGAAACAGGCTGTTCTTATCACTATTATAATAACAAACAGTGTCGATAATAGAGTTGTAGCAGGATAATAATGGCTCTTCAAAAGAAACAGTGTCTGAAAGGTTCACTGGAGGTAGTTTCTAAGAGAGAGATGGAGCAAGAGATACAGAGACAGAGACAAAGAGAGCTACCACCTTCCTGCTCAACCCTCTGCTGGTTCCCTGCAGAAGTGCCTGCAGGGGGTTCACTCTGGTAAACTTGACTGAGAGCACATGCCTAGTCTGGGTGCTCAGGTCCACCAGCCCCACAGGATAGATATCAAGCTGCACCCAAGGTTCAGTTGACCTCCCAGGTGAGTTCTCTTGGGGAACCATGGACACGGGCTAGAGTAATGACTTGCTTTTTGCAGGAAAAGGAAAGTCAGTTCTGGCCTCTGCCCAGGGTTCCCAGGTCCACTGTCCCCCTCAAAAAAAAAAAAAGAAGTTCTGGAAGGAGGCAAATGGTGAAGTAAAATACCTTTACTTGGGAAACAGAAGGGAGACAAGATGAGAGAGAGAAATATGTTCAGATGGAAGCATGGTATTCTCCAGAGAAGAGAGAAGTCGAATCATGGGCAAATTCCAGGATGGGGAATGCTGCCCTCTTGACTTGTAAAGTTGTTTTTTTAGGATCTGTCCAGGATTGCATTTGTTTGGGCCTTTCTCATGTGAGAAGAGGCTGTTGCTGGGCTGTTGTGAAGGGCTGGAGACTTTGGGTGCCTTTCAAAGTTCCTGTCAGACATCTGGTTTCTGTTGGAGCTTCTCCACTCCTGGTCCAACCTTGTGGGCTGGTGCTGGCAAACGCTCTATCTCTGAGTGGGTGGCAGCTGTCATCATGCTTTGGGGCCACTTTGGGCTGGAAACAAAGTGACATATTTGATCCACATTTTGGTTTTGTTTCTTCCTTAGAAAGTAAACCTGTTATTCCTACTCCCCATCATTTGCCTTAACAGGATAGAAAAAGTAGCTCCCACAGCTTTCACTCCACACCAAGTACTAGAGTGGGTCATATACGGAGACTCTCATTTTCCTTTCTGTGAGACAGGAGGCTTTCTTTTAGACATTCTACAGCTGAAGACTCTAACAGTCAAGCAGAAAAATTTTTAAATATTGATCCTGGGAGCCAGAGAGCAGAGAAGGCAAAGCCTTAGATGCATCCACTCCACTTCAAATCCCTGGCACCACATAGGGAACCTCAAACACCACCAGGGATCATTCCTGAGCACAGAGCCAGAAATAGGTCCGGTGTGCCTCCATTGCCTTTGTAATTCACAGCAGCAATTCCCATTAAGCTCTCATGCAGTCATATGAATTATATGAATAAATATTCAACATTAAGCTAATCTCCTTAAAAGGAAAAAAAAGTAGGACTGGAAAGATAGTGTAGCAGGTAAGGTACTGACCGTGCATGGGACTCAAGCCCTATGCAGCATGTGGCCTCCTAAATGCAGCCAGGAGCCGCCCTGAACATGGAACTACGAGTAAGCCCTGAGCACCGCCGAGTGTGGCCCCTGAATAAAAGAGAATCACAGCAAAAAAAGAGAAATGTGTAAAATAGAAGTAAATAAAACTATACACAAGAGATCCTCAGTCAGGGGAGCGGTGTCAGGATGAAAACAATGTTGGTCTACAGCAGTGTTTGTGAGAGATGTGGGCAAATATTTGGAGCAAATATCCCTTGAAACCCAGTGCTTCCTCACCTGGGATTGAACTTATGGAATTCTCCATCAGATTTCTAGTGTGTGCCCTCAGTTCTCTGTGAGCAGCCCCTTGCTTTGAGTATTAATAGCTTTCTTTGGAAAATATAAAATGAAAGCAACTAGGTGCAGTCAGGGAAAGCAGAGAACTACTTTCCTCTCCCCCTTTGTACTCCTCACCCCTCAAATGGACTCTCTCCTTTAGCGAGACCACTAAAACTCTAATTGAAATTACTTTCATGCATTAAAAAAGTACTTTAATCCCTTAGTTTTGTAAATTCTTTACAACCTTCAGATGACTCGACATTAACAAAATCTGCTCTCTTGACCCTTTAGACTCTGAAAATGCAAAAACCAATATTCCTTAAAATATCGTCTTTCATTTCATTTCCTTCCAATGTCATCTAGAGAGCAACTGAGTAGGTCAGAGGCAACAAAGAAAATTGCTATGGGGTCAGTAGCAGTTAGGAGTTGATGGCTAGCTAGGAGCTAGGAGCCTAACAGTATGAAGAAGATTTACAACTCTTAGGTCTGAAAAGAGAAATCAGTAATTATTCCCCCTGCCTGGGACCCAGTGTGGGGTTGTTCGAAATTGCCTGGAGAAGAGCAAACACAGGACCTGGGCTTGAATACTCAGTCCCACTTCAAACCATGGAGCCCTCTGGGTCCCCCCAAAAATGGCGTTTTAAGAAGATTAAGATTAAAGAAAGTATTTCATAGTCAGGTCACCTTAAAAATAAGTTACCATAATGTGGAAATTCTGTTTGATTTAAAGAAGTGTAGGATCAATAATATACGAGGAGGAGGGAAGTGGTACCAAACCTCAAGTAGGAAGAACTTCCTGATGAAAACATTTGTGATGATGTACTCACTTCAATAGGCACATGTGATGCTGGGACACAGCTGGCATCATCCTGGCTCTGTCTTGCACAAGTCTGGTGTGACATCAAATGCAGATTTGTGACTGGTCAGTTGGTATATTTCCAGCAAAAACCTTAACTTCCTAGGAGTTGGACCCAGTGACGAACTGGAAGTCATATCAGTTTAAAGATTCTTGGTTTTGTTGTTTTGTTTTTGATTTGTTCGCTTTCTTTTTGAGGGGGGATCGTGTTCAGGGTTTACTCCTGACTCTGTGCTCAGGGATCACTCTTGGCAATGCTCAGCAGACCATATGGGGTTCTGGAGATTGAACCCAGGTTGACTGTACTCAAGGAAGTGCCCTACCTGTGCTAGCACTCTGGCCCCAACAGAATTATATTCAAAATCCCTTTAAAGTCAAAGGCAGCTTGATGCTCACTTAGGTAGCTGCAAAGCAAAAAGACAAACCAAAAAACAGATTTCCCACCTACTCCTGTCTCTCAGAGCACAGCACAAACACTTCTCAGTCAACTTCTGAAGATCGTGAGATGGACATAGTAATAGTAAAAATGACCCTGAGAAAGAAATGGAAGTGGAGACGACTCAAAGGATGAGCACATACTTTGCAGGCAAGAGTGCCCAGTTTGATCCCAGCATTGCATGTTCCCAAGTACCACCTGGAGACATCCCAGAGTCCCAAACCGGGAGTGCCCCCTGAGCACCGCTGAGGTGGCTCTGGTGCCCTGCAACATGGCCAGATCCAACATCACACCACTGAGGCCAAGCCTGGAACCATCAAACCAAGACTCAGGTCATGCAGAATGGGGCATGGCCCTATAAGAAGAAAAAGTTAAAAACAACTGCCTGCGAACTAAAGTGCCTGAAAATAAAGAGATAAAGTAAGAATGAAAGTGCCTGCCACAGGGGCAGGGGGTGGAAGAGGGTGGGGGTGGCAGGAGGGATACTGGGGACATTGGTGGTGGAAAATGCACACTGGTGGAGGGGTGGGTGCTCGATCATTGTATGACTGAAACTTAATCATGAAAGCTTTGTAACTGTATCTTATGGCGATTCAATTAAAATAAATAAATAAAAAGACTGAACACTGAAACTGAACACCTTTTTAAAAGATTTTTTTAATTGAATCGCAGACCTTTACAACAAAGTTGTTGATGATTAAGTTTCAGTCATACAGTATTCCAACACCCATCCTTCCACCAGTGTACATTTCCAAGCACTAGTGTCCCCAATTACCCCCCCCATCACTGCCCCCCACTCAGCCTTCTAACCTGAGCAGCCCATCTTATCCAAAGCCTATTCTGAAAGTGGAGCCAGGAGTGAGTGCACCTGGAGTCTCCAAGGCAGGGCCGAATGACAGGCAAGTTCTTCAACACTAGGGACTGAGAAGGTTCCAAGAAGAGGCAGGGAAGCAGTCAGAGCATAGTTCAGAAAAATCCCTGAAAACTGCAGCAGTGATGAAGATCTTGGAGCCTGAAAGAACCAAGTGAAATTATCATGTCAAGCCGGAGAGATAATAATGGTATGAGGTCAACATAAGTAGGCTCAGACAAGTACGGAACTTTCTCAAATAAATCCTGTTCCCTCTACCCCTGGCTTAAATTTGCTATATGGGCTAGTGATGCAGGAAAGGCTTATAAATAGACAAAGCCATTGTTAGAACTGGCACATAAAGCTATTCAAGGACATTTAAACACATGTCTTTGATGAGGTGTCCTAGAATCTGAATGCCAAAGGTCATCTATTCTCTCCCACTCTATAGACATGACATGAGAAAGCAATTTTAAAAAGCAGTGTATAACTCACAGTCAAGTCATCTAGGGCATTGAAACAGAAAACTGGAGAGAAGGGATTTGCAGCAATGATTTGCTAACCTAATTTCATGTTTTAAAATAAAGACATGTAAAGTACTAAACACTAATGGGTTTAATAACCTTATTAAATCCATTATTCAAAAATTGCATGTGATATAATTGCGAATGATTAGCCATCCTATAATTATACTTCAAAAACCAAATGATTAGCCAGGGAATTGGTTATCAGGCATTGGGTGAAGCTGAGTGGAATGAGAGTCTTTCATGGCTGTTCTTCAAGTATGTTCCATGGACTACCAGGAGGCGCTTCTCTCAGATCCCTTTCAGGGATCCAGGAGGTAAAAACTACTGTCACTACTATATAGAAACTACCATTGCCTTTTTCTCTGCAGACTATTCTGTGATGCAGAGACATCTGTGGTATCAAAGCAATAGTGGTTGAAACACAGTGACCTGAGCGTGAGTAAACAAGGTTAGGAAGCTGCCTCTTACTTGTCCCTAACTCACAGAATTCCACTGGAGTGCACTAGAAACTCTTGGCCCCACTTTCAGAAGAAGATGATTTGAGCAACTTAAATGCTCAGGTTAGAAATGTTTGGGCTTAGGGGTCAAAGAGACGGTACAAGGGTTAAGACTCTTTCTTTGCAAATGGCCAATCCAGGTTCCATCCATGGCACCACCTATGGTCCCCAATCCCCACCAAGAATGATTCCTAAGCACAGAATCAGGTGTAAGCCCTGAACACTGCCCAGTGTGAAGAAAAGGAAGGAAGGAAGGAAGGAAGGAAGGAAGGAAGGAAGGAAGGAAGGAAGGAAGGAAGGAAGGAAGGAAGGAAGGAAAGAAGGAACACTTAGGGCCTATTCCTGGGGAGGCTCAAGAGACCATATGTAGTGCAGAGATGGAACCCGGCTTAGTTGTATTCAAGGCCAGCAGCCTGCAGCTGTGTTTGCTCTTGGCCCCTGTAAGAGTGTTCTTAAAGAAAGGTACTCAGGAAGTTGGAGCTGAATGAACTGAAACTGAATTATGGAATGTCATTTTTATTTTAAAAAACTTTAATAAACAGCTTTTATATTTAATATACAGAAATATTTTACTTAAAATGAATTTAATGAGCATATTATTTTAAGGAAAACTACCTATGATATTGGTTACTAACCCAAAAAATTAGCTTTTAAAGAAAAAATGTGAAGTTTGAAACACTTGGATCTGCTACCATAAACATTTTCAGTATTGTCCCATAAAGTGCTTCAATATTTAGACATTCACATAATTCAAATGACCAGTATTTTCTGAATTACAAGTGATTAATACATAAAATTTTCTATGGGTAAAAGATCAATTCAGAGTATTCTGTAAATCACTAAGGTAGCAAAAAATCAAAACACTGATGAAATTTGATTTCATATTTGTCTTAGAATCAATATTATCCATATTACTTTTAAATAATATTAAAATGCTACTGCTTTTACAACTACATGTGTTAGGACCAGATTTTCTTCATATACTCAGACCAAAATAACACTTCAAAACAGTCATATTCCAGTTTCTTTATCCAGTGGTCTCTCTGTTCTTGGCATTTGATTGTTTTCAGATTTGAGCTGTAGTGAATAGTGCTGCAATGAACACGGAAATGCAGATGTATTTTTGAATAGTGTTCTGGGACCCTTGTGGTAGATACTAAGTACAAAGTGAAATTGCTGGTTGTGTGGAAGCTCAGATTTTAGTTTTCTGAGAAGAGTCCATATCATTTCCAAAAGGGTTGACTGAGGGAGTAGAAACAAGAACCAGGAGGACTAGTCCATGGTTGGAAGCCTGCCACAGTGGGGAGAGGGAGGGCAGGTAGGACAGAGAATAGACCACTATGACAATGATGGGAGGAATTGATCACTCTGGACAATAAGTGAGTGCTGAAAGGAGGTAAAGAGATATACATTAAATCTGTCATTACCTGTACTGCAAACTATAATACCCAAAAGGAAAGATGGGGCCGGGCGGGGAGGTGGGTGGGGAGGGGAACTGGGGACATTGATGGTGGGAGATGAGCATTGGTGAAGGGACCAGTGATGGAATATTGTATGACTACAAGCCAATCATGACAACTTGGTAACAGTGCATCTGTTTTTTTAATTTAGGAGTATTGCTAATTATTCAGCCATTGATTAGGCTGATATAATTGGGCATAAACTCCACCTTAATTTTTTTTCTTTTCTATAAAAATGGGCTGGAGTGACAGCACAGCAGGTAGGGTGTTTGCCTTGCATGCAGCCGACACAGCCAACCCGAGTTCAATTCCTTCGCCTCTCTCAGAGAGACCAGCAAGCTACCGAGAGTATCTCGCCCGCACAGCAAAGCCTGGCAAACTACCCGTGACATATTCAATATGCCAAACACAGTAACAAGTCTTACAATGTAACTGGGCCCACTTGAGCAAATCAATGAACAATGGGAGGACAGTGATAGTGACAGTGATAAATTTATTTATTGAATTACCGTGAGAACAGTTACAGAGCTTTTGGGTTTAAGTTTCGGTCAACAATGATGAAACACCCGTCTCTTCACCAGTGCCCATTTTCCACCACCAAAAACCCCAGTATACCCCACACCCTCCCCCTACCTGTGGGGCACATGATTTCCACATTACTCTCTTTATACTTTGATTACATTCAATATTTTGACACCAGACCCATCATTATTGTTTGGGATTTTACCCCAAAACACAGATAGGCTGAAAAGGCAACCATACACAGTTTGTTTTCTATTGCTGGTTATGAATAATATATAATGTCGTGTGGCTGCAATAGTGGCCAAGCAATTTTGGAATTCTGAAATTTTAACAATTAAATCTGGAGTGATTTCTACCAAAATCTGCTGCGTTCTGAAATTTGTTTCTGAGTCTCTGGGATCATGGCCATTAAAAGTTTGATCAGGAACCAGAGAGGCCTTGCCTCCAATTATGTAGCTGAGCCGGAGGTGGTTTGTGGGTGTGTCTCCCACATACCTAACTTTTGGCCGTTTACTT
>JAOXYA010085006.1:0-11234 GCA_028565675.1 Sorex palustris
CCAGCAAGCTTGTATAGCAGGTAGGTGCTTGTCTTGCACGTGGCCTACGTGGTTTTGATCCCTGGCACCACAGAAGATCTTCTGAGCCCTGCCAGCAAGTGATTCCTGAGTGCTGAGCCAGGAGTAAGCCTTGAGTACTACTGGGTGTGGCCCTCAAACCAACAAACAAAAAACATGTTACTTGATTTGTCATGCTTCTGCTCAAACTCTTTCTTCACTCTTGCATCTAGCTGATCTCAAGAATAAAGTGTAAAAGGAGAGAGAGACAGAGGGAGCGGGAGAGAGAGAGAGACAGAGAGAGAGAGAGAGAGAGAGAGAGAGAGAGGATAGGGGTGGGGAGTGATGGGAGGGAAAAGGACACTGATGAAGGGAGTCTGTTGGAGCATTGTGTCACTGGAACCCAGTCATGAACAACTTTATAACTGTTTATCTCATGGTGATTTAATTAAAAAAATAAAAAAAATGTGTAGTTTCTGTAATGGAATTCACAGTACTATTTCAGGGTCAGGCTTCTCTCCTTGCCAGCCTTTCGTTCTCTTAGCTCTGCGCTTCTCCCAGTCAGTCTGCCTCCCTGTGTTCCGGACACTAGGGATGTCGCCTCTACCCTGCTCCCCTCTGACTGTAAACCGTCATATTCCTTCAACTAAAACTCTATATATGTGTTATTTTTAAAAATAATTTCTTTTAGAGTAGAGTAAAAGTTTGAGCGCAGGTTCTAGGAAGACAAATATATTTGTTTTAGTTACTTACTGTGTCTGGTTCCCCCCTTTGGCTTGTCACATAGTGCTTGAAAAACATTTGTTAAATTAACAGTCTCATTGCTTTTTTCCCTTATTTTTTAATGTATTTAACAATATCAAGTTAATCTTTTCATCTTTGCTTTCTGATTAATTGCAACGTCTTCTTAATAACCCCCTCTTACTTAGACTTTCCTTGTCTTGCTTTTGTCTTGTATAGTCTCAAAAGTTATATTTTGTTTAAAAAAAAGTCTAGATTGTTCTTTCTGTTGCTCTCCTAGGGAAAATTTTAATTGAATCTTTAGATTAAAACTTAAACTTTTTTACCCTTACTTTACAAATCTTCCTGAAACTAGGATCCAACCTACTTTTTCATTACTTTTTTTCTGCACTAAGTTTTTTCTTTTGCCAAATACATTTCTCTTTCCAGTATGTCATGAATTTGCTTGTGATTCTTTGTTCATGCCTTCCCCATCAGAAAATAGTAGTTATATATGTAATACCAGACAAATTTCTGTCTATTGAAATTTAACATAAGTTCTTTAAGGGTTAGCTCAAATGCCACCCAGATCCGATTTATTTCTTAGGAAATCAATAAATGCTTGTTAAATTGAGAGCTTTTTTTTGTTTTGTTTTGTTTTGCTTTTTGGGTCACACCCAGCAATGCACAGGGGTTACTTCTGGCTCATGCACTCAGGAATTACTCCTGGCGGTGCTTGGGGGACCATCGGGGATGCTGGGAATTGAACCCAGGTTGGCTGCGTGCAGGGCAAATGTTCTACCCGCTGTGCTATTGCTCCAGCCCAGTTGAGGGCCTGTTTCTTTTTGGGCTACATGTGGCTATGCTTAGGTTCTGTGGTCAGGGGTCACTCCTGGCGGTGCGTAGGGGACCATATGGGATGCTGAGGATCGAACCTGGGCCATCCGCATGCACGGCAAGTGCCTTTCCAGCTGTACCATTGCTCCAACCCCAAAGGCTTATTAAATTGAATGATCTACTTTATACAGTTGTCATTTTTGTAATTGTGTATTATTGTACAATATTTGTGCTCATTGATTTCTATACTGTTGCTAGCAATGTCCTCCTTAAAATCAGTTAGCAGTTGTTTTAAATATCTAGCTGTTCCCTTATTAGGTACGTATACATTTAAGAGTGTGATTTCTTCCTCTTGTACATATCCCTCAATGATGAGAAAATAGCCTTCACTGTCCCTTCTAACTATTTTCAACCTGAAATTTATGTTGTCGGATACTAGTATGGCCACCCCAGATTTTTTGAGGGAGCTGTTTGCTTGCAGGATTGTTTTCCATCCTTTAACTTTGAGTCTGTGTTTGCTCTGACTGTTTAGATCAGTTTCTTGTAGGCAGCAGAATGTTGGGTTCTTTCTCTGAATCCATTTTACGACTCTGTGTCTCTTCCTTGGAGAATTTAGATCTTTCACATTGAGAGAGATTATTGTTAAGGGGTTTTGTATCATCTTTCTGTAAAGGTCTGTTGTGCTTGTAGGGTTTGGCTTGTCTTACACTAGCCCCTTTAGCCCTTCTTTTAGGTTTGGTTTTGAGTCTATGAAGTCCTGAGCTGCTGTTTATCTAGAAAACAGTGTACCATTCCTTTGAGTTTGAGTGAGAATTTAGCCATATAGAGTATTCTTGGTGAAGCATTCATTTCAGTGAGGATTTTTCCCTATATCCCTCCATTGCCTTCGAGCTTGGAGGGTGTCCTCTGATAGGTCTTCTGTGAATCTAAGGGTGCTCCTTTGTATGTGATTTCCTTCTTTGACTTGGCTGCTTGCAGTATTGTTTCTTTATCCACGGCATACATCATTCTAACTATGATATGTCCTGGAGTGTTCTTGTTAGGGTCTCTTTTATCTAGTACCCTTCGGGCTCCTTGAATCTGAATGGCTGCATTGTCCAGCTCTGGGAATTTTTCAGCAATAATTTGTTTGACCGTGGCTTTTTCATTGGGATTGTTTTCATGACCTTCTGGTACGCCAATGATTCTAATGTTGTTCCTCTTGGAATCATATCCTAGGACTCTGATTTTCTTTAGAGCTATTTTGAGGTCTCTTGCCGTTGTTTGTTGCTGCCGATAGGCTTCCTGCAGCTGATCTTCACCTTACTGGTTCTGTTTTCAGCTGTAGCCATTCTACTGTTGAGGGCATACATTGAGGTTTTTTTTTTATTTCATCTACCAAATCCTTTATTCGTGACACTTATTTGTATAGCTTTTCAATTTCTGCTTTCATTTTTCCTGTAATTTCTCGATTGTCTGATCCATTGTTTCTTTTATGTCCTCCTTTAATTTTTTTATTTTTAATAATTTATTTATTTATTGAATCACTGTGGGAAAAGTTAAAAAGCTTTCAGGATTAGGTCTTAGTCACGCAAATATCAAACATATTTCCCTTTACCAATACTTATTTTTTACCATGAACCCCAATAAAACCCCACCTCCCACCTCTCCCAATGCCTGTGAGGCAGATGAGTTCTAGTTAACACTCTATCTACTTTGACTACATTCATTGTTTTGATAAAAGATGCACCATTATTATTTAGAGTTTATGACCCCCCCCCAAATCAGACATGCTGAAAAAGCGTGGTGAAATGATTTGCTTTCTACAGCTGGGTTCAAGAATTAAATGTTGGTTTTGGATTTCTGCTATTTTATTTATTAACCCTGGAAGTATTTCTATTAAAAGTTAGATAATTAGGAGATTGGTTTCTGTGCTCTGGAGTTGTGGCCGTGCTGGAGAGCCACCCATCGGGGGCAGCTGGTGAGCTCTGTAGGGCGTGAAGGATGGACCAGAATGCCCCCCTTCCCATGAGGTATTTGCCCCCGACCCCTGGCTCAAACCTGCTGTCCACAAGCCTCCCGTGCGGCCGCCATCTTTCTTTCCCCCTTTCTCACTTTTAACTTTGGCGTAAGGTGCTGTCTCATGTTGATGTTTATTTGGATCTCTTAAATTATTGTTCTTTTTCTGTAACTGTTGGTATATACTGATCCAAGTACTAGATTTTAAGTATTTATAATCTGTGTGTGTGTGTTTTAATAGCATAATTTGGGTTTGATTTTTGTGTGGTTTTGTTTTCTGTTGGTTTTGATTATTATTTGTTTTGGGGCCACACTTGGTGCTGGTCAGGACTTACACCTGGCTGTGCACTTAGCAAATCACTCCTGGTGAGACATACAACCATATGAGGTGTCCGGGATCAAATTCGGGTCAGTAATGTGCAAGTCAGCCTACTTGTGATACTATTTCTCTAGCCCCTAACAGCATTCTTATTCTTATTTTTTTTTTTTTATGGCCAGCTCCTGTGAGAGAGAAAAGTACTTTTGGCTTTCGCCAAGCTTGCATTTTGTTAGGTAACCAAGATTCAGACACAAGCAAAGAACAGCAGTTAGGTAACCAAGATTCAGATACAAGCAAAGAACAGCAATTAAATTATTCAGATGCATATCTGTATCATTGGCATAAGACAATATTGTTGCAAGGGGCTGAGATTTTATATCATACATGATATGAGAAGTAATGAAATAATTTTTTTTTGTCCAAATAGTGCAGGTGCTTCTAAGTACATAATTGGGCTTCTTAGAAAATATTTCAAACTTGGGGCATAGTTACCTTAAGATTAGAAATTTTCTTTTCTTTTTTTTTTTTAACTTTTATTAGTGAAGCACCATGAGGTACAGTTGTAGACTTACAAATTTCTGTGCTTGGGTTTTGATTATACAATGATCAAATACCCATCTCTCCACCAGTGCCCATTTCCCACCACCACGAATCCCAGTATCCCTCCCACCCCCTCTCTCCCCTATTCCACCCTGCCTCTGTGGCAGGGCATTCCCTTTTGTTCTCTCTCTCTCCTTTTCGGTGTTGTGGTTGGCAAAAGAGGCATTCAGTGGCAATCATGTTTGGTCAATAGTCTACTTTCAGCATGCTTCTCCCATCCTGGGAGGATCTTCCCAACACCCTTTATTTGGTGCTCCCTTCTCTATCTGAGCTCCCTTTTCCCCTAGAAGGCCTCAACATTCTGAGCTCATGCTACAGGGATACTGCAGCCATTGTGTGCTGACCTGATGAGTGATGTCAGACTTGATTCCCACCTCAAGAGCTCTGTGAACCTCTGGTGAGACTGTCCTGGAACCTAAATTACTCTTGTTGTCGGTTGTTACCCCCAAGATTGGGTCTCTTAGATGCTCCGGTTAAAAGTCACCCTCCGCCACCTCCGAGCTACCCGGTGAAGCGTGACTGGCATAGTTGTGTCGGCATTAAGGTAATCCATGACACACAGACTCTCTCTTTCTGTTAACTTCTCTCCCCTGGGATCTGCTTCAGACTTCGGATGCAAAGGAAAGAAAGCAAAAATGATCTCACCGACATGTGCTTCAGTGAGTCTAAATCTAATCTGAACACCCAGAATTATGTTAGCCCTCAGCACTCATCAAAGCTGAGTTAGTTCTGCTTCCCTAGATTAGTTAAGACTCCTTTGTTCAGGGCCAGAGAGATTGTACAGGGGATAAGGCTCTTACCTTGCATACACTCAACTCTGGGTTGATCCCTAGCCCTACTCTCCGCCCTCTTCTGAACACCACCAGGAATTATTCCTGGGCAGAATCAGGTGTGGCCTCTGGGGACCACTGGGCATGGCTCTACAAAGTCTCCTTTCGAAAACAATTAGAGGACCAGAGAGATGGTATAGAAGGTAGGTTGCTCGCCTTACATGCGGCCGACCTGGGTTCAATCCCCGGCACCCAATACGGTCCTCAGTCACTGTCAGAAGTAATTCCTAAGTGCTGAGCCAGGAGTAAGCCCTGAGCACCGTGGGAATGGTCCCCAAACAAAAAATTAAAAAAATAAATAAAAATGAAGATGATTTTAAAAATTAAAAATATAGAGCCACTTGGGCTCCTAGCGGTGCTGGACCCTGTGGTATGGGAATCACCCTCAGCCTGTGTCCAGCCTCTTGTGCTGTCTCTCTGGCTCAGGGTTTCATTCTTTGTGCTGAGTACAGACAGAGCAAACAGAAGTGTGTCCAAGGATTAAATGAGGTTGCCCCAATAAAGTACTAAGTGGAAACAGTAAACAGTCATGAATCATTTATTGCAGCTGCAGCGACAATGATGGTATTTATATATGTTTGAAATGCCGGGGATCAGATCCGGTGCCTCACATAGGTAAAGTACATGCTTTACCACTGGGACACATCTCATGCCCCAATTTTTACATTTAAATGTCCCCCAAACTTTGAAATCATCACTCATCTCTGATTATAAAGAATGTAGACAGAATTTGGGTTAATTTTATTGTAGGTTTATTGATTTATATGTTTAAGGTCGATTTCATTATTTTTGAAATACGTCCTGAATGAATAAAGCAAGTACATGCTTTATTAAATTAATGAGATGAGGCCCAAGTGACCAGCAGTCAAATCAAGGATGAAATTTATGTCCTTCTCCACCTGGAATCTTTCCTAGCCCAAAGTCCATCCCAGGGAAATCAGTGCAGCACAGTTGAGGCAGCATTAGATGTTTGCCTTAGAAAAGAAGGAAGTTCTTGAAGTAGTTACCTAAGCTTTCATCTTAAGAAACCAGAAAAGCAAGTTAAAACTAAAGTAATATGGAGGGAGAAAATAAGAAAGTTAAGAATCTAAATTGCCAGGCTAGAGTGATGGCACAGCAGGTAGAGCATTTGCCTTGCACACGGCCACCCCAGGTTCAATCCACGGCATCCCATATCTCTCCCAAGCACCACCGGGAGTGATTCCTGAGTGCAGAGCCAGAAGAAACCCCTGAGGACTGCCAGTCCTTTCTGAGGACTGCCAAAAAGCCAAAAAATAAAAAAGAACCTAAATTGCTGATTTAAAAAAAAAACCATGAAAGGGGCTGGAGAGACTCAGGAGCTCTAATTCAAACCCCAGCACCATCTGGCAAGTGATTCCAGAGCACTGGCCAACAAGCAGCCCACTATCACCCCCCCCCCAGGTCATGGCATTTCCCCAAAACAAACCAAAAAAAATTTTTAAATGCAATTAAGACAATCAACAAAATAGAAAACTATTTCTTTGAGAAGATCAATAAAATTGGTAAAATTTTGGATGAAGGAAGAAAAAAAGACGAAACAATTGACAAGAATCAGGATTAAAAGAGTGTCAGGAGCAGAAGTTACCAGAGGCATCCTGTGGGCGTTAAGTGGTAAAAAAGGAAAATCATTACAACTTTATGATAACAACTTTAAGTATTTGAGGGTCCAGATCGTGCAGGAGCTTGCCAGGCACCTAGTGGATACCTGTTCAATTCCTGGCACAGCATGTGGTCCTCAAGCACCACTAGGGTCACTCCTGAGCATGGAGGCAGGACTAGACCCTGAGAAGCGCACTTTATCCTCTGCCACCCCTCAAAAATTCCCTTAAATATGGTCTAGAGAGTCTCACCGGGGCTGGAGCGATAGTACAGCAGGTAGGGCATTTGCTTTGCACGCTACCGACCCGGGTTCGACTCCCAGCATCCCATATGGTCCCCTGAGCACTGTCAGGAGTAATTCCTGAGTGAAGAGCCAGGAGTAATCTCTGTGCATCGCCAGGTGTGACCCCCCCCCAAAAAAGAGAGAGAGAGCCTCACGAATGGATTCTAACCAATGCACGAGGAAGAAATCAAACTGGTCATATAGTCTCTACAGAAAGTAAAGCATGAGGGCCTCCTTCTAAGCTCCACTTTATGGAAACAGCATTACCACAGTGCAAAACCAGACAAGAAACATTGCAAGAAAATGACAAAAGCAATATTCCCCGTAAACAGAGGAACAGTCATCACTAACATATCCTTAGCAAATGGAATTTAGTAATATGTAAAATAATGATAGGTACATCACCACCAGTTGGGATGAGATTGTAAGATTACTTTAACCTTTAAAAACTTGATATAGGGGCTGGAGCGATAGCACAGCGGGTAAGGCGTTTGCCTTGCACGCGGACTACCCAGGTTCGAGTCCCAGCATCCCATATGGTTCCCTGAGCAGCGCCAGGAGTAATTCCGAGTGCAGAGCCAGGAGTGACCCCTGTGCATTGCCAGCTGTGACCCCAAAAGCAAAAATAAATAAATAAATAATAAAAACTTGATATAATTCATGTTAACACAGCAAATAAAAACTTATATGTTCATCTAACTTAAAAAAATCACAAACTCCACTATCTATTCCTGGTAAAAGTGCTCAGAAAATTTACAAGAAAAAAGAACCCCATTCAATAATAAGTACCAGGGGCCAGAGTGATAGTACAGTGGGTGGGGTATTTTCTTTGCATGCAGCCTACCTGAGTTTGATCCCCGACATCCCCTATGGTCCCCCAAGCACCACCAGGAGTAATTCCTGAGTGCAGAGCCAGGAGTAACACCTGCGCATCACTGTGTGTGACCCCAAAAGAAAAAAAAACACAAAGACAAGTACCAGTGATTTCATTCAGATGTGGAATATAGAGAAACCAAGGAAGGGACAGACAAACTTGAGACAGCAGAACTGGAATTTCTAGCGGCGGGTGGGTGGGTGGGTGGGGGCAGAGCAAAGGGTGGGAGTCAGAGTCCAGGTAACTGTGTGGAGGATTATTGGTACTTGAACCAACTTGGTAATGAAGTGATACGTGTGATTTGATATACCTTAAGAGGTGTAAACTTGCATTCCTTTGTGGATTTCTTGTTTTTGTTTTAGGGCCATACCCAGCAGTGCTCAAGACTTATTCCAGGCTCTGTGTTCAGGGCTCACTCCTGCTCAGGAAACCATATGCAGTGCTGGGGAACAGCATTACCTGTTCTATTTCTCCAACTCCACAGTGATTTTCTTGTAGTCTTTGTCTTATTGTTCCAGGATTTAGTGCTTTTCTGGGGTTGTTCCAATTCTCTGCTCCTGCTACTTCTTTGTGGGCCTTGAGGGGTTCGGGGGGATGCAATGGGTACACTTAGCAGGGCTGAGAGGCTATTCCTGACTCTGGACCTAGGAATGACCCCTGGTGGTCCTCACAGGATTATATCTGGTACCAAAAGGTGAACCAGGGTCAGACACAAGCAAGGCAAGAGCCTTACCTCCTGTACTATCTCTCTGGGCCTTGTTTGCTGCTTCTTACTCTTAACTCAGTGACTTACTTTTTTATTGAGTGTTGAGACTCTTCTTTCTTTGGTTTTCTTGTTTCAGAACTTCCTTTTGCTCCATCCCCCTCTTTTTTCCTCCGGGCTCCCTTCCACTTCAATTAAATCTGATCATTCTTTTTGACTTTCTATATGTGGAAATCTTTTGAGATCTGAGACCAATTTGACGGCCTCTATGGAGAACCCCTTTTGCTTTTGCCAGGTGCTGGAGGCGTTACAGCTTCCTGGGGTGCTCTGGTTACATTCAACCACCCAGAGAGTTTTATTCTATAAACCGTGTCTGGGACAGCCTGTGGTCTGAATGTTTTTATGGTGATTTCTGGCCCAGGTGTACATAGATACACAGGCAAACTCACCTTAGCCTTTCTTGTGCAAAGTCCCAAGCTGATTTTCCTTGGAGGTTTCAAAAGTATAGAAGAGGTCATTTGATCTTACACGATGGCCTGGCCTTAGCCATTTGACATTGTCCCACCTTTATGCTGGATGATTGCTTATTAAAATTCCCCTCCCCCATTGGGTTTTTTGTTCTTGTTGTTTTCTTTTGTTTTGTTTGTTTTGTTTTGCAGATTTTTATTTGCAGATCTGTGGATCAAACTTAAAGCTTCACACTTGCAAGGCAAGTGCTTTGCAGCTGAATCTATTGCTGGGCCTTAGGCTCCCTATTTTGAAGAGACTGGAGTTTTGGACTGTCACTGTCACTGTCCTCCCATTGTTCATCGATTTGCTCGAGAGGGCCCAGTAACATTGTGAGACTTGTTACTGTGTTTGGCACATCAAATATGTCACGGGGAGCTTGCCAGGCTTTGCGGTGCAGGCAAGATACTCTCGGTTGCTTGCCGGGCTCTCCGAGAGGGGCGGAGGAATCGACATGAACCGCAAAGTCCAAGTTGACCAGGTTCAGCAAATGACCCTGGAGCACTCAACTTCTCTGCACTCCTCCACACTAGTCCCTGGGGTTCGAGGACTTTTTTTTCTCAGACCACACCCAGCAGTGCTCAGAGCTAACACCTTGGCTCTACTCTAAAGAGTAGAGTCGAGTAGAGCCAACTCTACTCCTGGCAGTGCTTGGGGGACTGCGTGGGGTGCTGGGGATCAAAGCCACACCCGCTGTACTTTCTTCCCTCCCGCCCCCAGAGCCCACGGATTCTTAACTTCCCTGTGAATTTGTTGGCACTCCTAAGAAACTATTTTTAATTCAGAAATTGTGTGGCATTCAACATTGCTTCACTTGTCACAAGTCCAGAAATGAAAATTGGTTTTATTTTGTATTTTTAAAAGGAAACACTTATGTTTTATCAGTCAGTCGGCTTCTTGTAAATAGTGCTGCTACACAGGATCCACAGAGAATCCGCTGCAAGTTTTTATATAGCAATCACACTGGGTATTTGAAAAGTGCTTTTAACTTCCAAATTGCTTTCACATGTATGTGCGGTTCCCAAAGGGAGGGGACACTACCCTGGAGGGGGAGTTCTGAAAATGTAAAGGACTGGTTTTAGCTGTCATTAGGAATGGGGCCATTATTTGCATTTAATAGGAAGCTGGAGTGCCAGGTGCCTACAAAGCACAGGCTCGCTCTTCCCCAGAGGTGACCGTCCTGTCTTATGTGTCTTTTAAAGGAGAGACAGAGGAGAAATTCCAATATGCAAAAGTGTGTTTTTTCCTCTCACATTTCCTCATGTCTTTTTTTTTTTTTTGCACTTTTTGGGTCACACTCGGCAATGCAGAGGGGTTACTCCTGGCTCTGTACTCAGGAATTTCTCCTAGTAGTGCTCAGGGGACCATATGGTATGCTGGGAATCGAACCTGGGTCAGCCGCGTGCACGGCAAACACCCTACCCGCTGTGCTATTGCTCCAGCCACTCCCCGCCTTTTTTTTTTTGCTAGATTTCCTCATGTCTTGCTGTTACATATTTTCACACGATGAAACATTAACCAGTTATATTATAATTTTGATTTCTTTTTGTTGTTGTGTTTGGCCACACCCAGCAATGTTCAGGGCTTACTCCTGTCTCTGTGCTTGGGAATTACCCCTGGTGGTGCTCTGGGGACCACATGTGTGCCAAGGATCAGACTGAGGTTGGCTACATGCAAAGCAAGTGCCTTAGCACGTACTACTTCTTTGCCCTGCCTCCCCCACCTCAACCCCCCCCACACAGAGTACTTTCCTTGTTTTATAGAGGGGGACAGTCTTTCTTTCTTTTCTTTTCTTTCTTTCTTTCTTTCTTTCTTGAGTCACTGTGAGATACAGTTACAAAGTGATCAGGTTTCAGTATACAATGATCCAATCCTTCCTTCCTTCCTTCCTTCCTTCCTTCCTTCCTTCCTTCCTTCCTTCCTCTCTCTCTTTCTCTCTCTTTCTC
>JAOXYA010085033.1:0-11234 GCA_028565675.1 Sorex palustris
TCTGGGGACCATATGGGATGCCAGGGATCGAACCCAGGTCCGCTGTGTGCAAGGCAAACGCCCTCCTCCCCCCTGTGCTCCAGCCCCAGCTGTTTGGAAAGTGAGGAAAATATAATCTTCCTGTAAATGTGGGGATGTTCATCGAAATGCCTTGCATGTTTCTTGCTCTGGTCAGAAGTCACAGAAGGATTGAACTTCCATTTTGGCTGTCACCACTTCAGTGATGGCTGCAGGAAGGCAAAACTGTGCAATCTTTGAACTGAGAGATAGTCTTTCCCATCTGACATATAGGCTAGCTGATGACTAAAGAACACACAAAAAATTCTCTTGTTATTCCCTTAGTCAGCAGTTATTGTTACCCCCAAAATTGCACGATTAACTTTTTATGTGTGTTGCCTATTTCCTAATAGCTGTACCAGTTTGCCTTAAAATTTAGCTAAAATATTGATAGTCACCTTTTCCCTCCCATACAATGACCCTTGCAGAATTCTAGTGTTCAGACCTTTCCAATTCTTTCTGACCAATCAGTTTCCAGATCATTACAACCAACCGTTCCCTATGGGAAAACCCTTATATAAGTTCCTTATATAATCAGGTGAAAATAAGCGTTGGAATTAATATTTATGGGTGAAAATATATGACTATTTTCTAAATAATAGTCCTGAGTTCTGAATAAGCTGAATAATGCAGTGTAAGACCAAAATTTAATTCTTTTCAAGAGAACTGACAGACTTTACTTCAAGCTAACCACACTTCATCAAAACTCTGATAAGAGTCTGCAAAGCAGTACAGAAATATTGCAGCTGTGGGCTCTCTGAGAGAAGGAAAGAATACTTATATTGTTCATGGATGACACAATGAATTTGTAATGGAGTCACCCCATGCGAGATGTATTCAGACTCAATGTATTAATTCTCCTCTTCTGCCAGTGGATTCAATTAATGGTGAAAAGGAGGCAGCAACTAATTCTCTTTCTTGCTTTAGATATACAGGAATCAAGCTAGGGGAGGGGAGGAGGAGGTGCAGAAGATCAGTCAGGATAAACTACCTCTCAATGAGAGTCTAATTCCAGGACCTCCAACAGTTTGAACAGCTGTGTCAAGCCAAAACATGGAGGAGGGAATGGTGGGTGAAGACACAGAGGTGAAGGAGGTGTGATCTTTACTATGGAATTTGTGGTCTTCCCTTTGGACTAGGGAACCAGGATGCTCAGAAAGCAACTTTTTCCAGGAAGCCTTCTGTGATTCCTCAGGCTGAGACAACTACTGTGTGCTCTTTTGTCTTTTTTTCTTTTCTCCTCCCTCCATCCATCCCTTAGTCCCTCCCTCCCTTCCTTCCTCCCTCTCTCCCTCCTGCCTTCATTTCCTTTCTTTTTTCTTTTCTTCCTTCCTTTCTTCCCCCTTCCCTCCTTTCCTCCCTCCCTCCCTCCTCTCCTTCTTTCCTGTTTTTTTTCTTCCTTTGGGGCCACACCTAGTGCTCAGAAGCTACTCCTGCCTCTGTGCTCAGAAGTTACCCCTGGTTGAGCTCGAGGGACCATATGTGGGCCTGGGATTTAAATCTGCCCTGGTGGAATGCAAGATATAACCCCTGTACTGACTATCTCTCCAGCCCTTCCTAGGTGTCTGGAAGACTTTTTGTTTTAATTGTAGGACTACTTCTATTTATTCAGTCATTGATTAAGCTGATTGAATTGTGCATAAACTCTGCACTACTTTTTTTTAATTGACAATGCTAATTTTATTTTATTATTTTTTAAATCACCTTGTTTTCATCTTTTCCAGAGAAATAAATTATTGGCATATGCCCTGCAGGATGCACTCACTTGCCTTCAGAGCACCATGCTGGCCCTAACTGCGACTTCTGATTTCTCTTGAGATTTATGGGTCTCTGAAATAAGGCCAATAAATGAGATTGTATAGTTGAGCAGGAAGTGGTTTGTGGGTGTGGATCCCACAACAATCCCACAATTTTGGCAATTTAATTTCTTGGTAAACTTGGCCCCAAGTTGTTGGGGTCTGGCTAAAGGCACAGTGACAATTTGGGGGAATCAGGAAGTCTGAAGGCACCATCAAGCTTCTGATGCACTCGGCCCACAGGTACAGGTTGACCGGCTGGCAACACCATACTCGCTCTAACACAGACTTCTCTATACTTATTTCCACATTCCATGAAACTGCTTCTCTACTGTGCTTGCACCAGGGACTTTAGAGAAATCTATTTGTCAGTTATTAGCTATGTGACATTGAACAAGCCTCTCTTCTCTTTCTCCTCTCTGCTCTCCCCTACCCTTTTTCCTTTCCTCACCCTGCCTATTAAGGTAACGTTGGTTTACAGGACTGTAAATATTGGTAAATTTCAGGCATATAATGTTACAACCCCATGCCATCATCTCAATCTCAAGCTTTAACTTCCTCATGAATAATGACTAGAGAAAATCAAATTTCACAGTATCAGTGTAGGGATTAAATGAGTTATTTGGACAATTGTCTTTTACCAATCACTATCAATATCTATCAATAATATCTTTTACTCTTCATTTTAAGTCTCACATAAAAAGGCTATATACTAAGAAGCATATAGGGCCTACTCAATAAATGTCTATTCAGTATATTTTTATTCTGTAATTTTTATTCAGTGATTAATAAAATGACAAGATAATAATAACTAATTCAGTTCTTTTAAACAACTGTCACTGTAGCACTGTCCTCCAGTTGCTCATAGATTTGTTCGAGCGGGCACCAGTAATGTCTCCATTGTGAGACTTATTGTTACTGTTTTTGGCATATAAAATATGCCACCGGTAGCTTGCCAGGTTCTGCCATGTGGGCGGGATACTCTCGGTAGCTTGCCGGGTTCTCTGAGAGGATTGGAGGAATTGAACAATTTAGACAACTATTTTGATTTAAAGACTATGGAAGTTGCTACAGGATCTGGTAAGAATCTAGATGTGCCTCTCATGAGAAGATAAGTTAGCCTGGAGAAACACTAAGTTTTAACAACCCAAATGTCCAACTATGGGTGAATAGATCAGGAAGTTGTGGCATATATATACACAGAAATATGCATCTTACTATGCATCTGTAAGAACTGATGAAATCACCAATTTGCCATTATTTGGATATAACTAAAGGGTATCATGCTGCATATTGTGAGTCAGGTGGAAAAGGATAGATATAAAATGATTGCTCTGTTGTGGGGGGAATAAAATCTCTCTCATATGTTGGATTTAAAGATACACAGTAAAGAAGCAATGAATGGACAATGGTAACAGAACTAGAGAGCTGAGTTTACTCTTTTGGGTGGGGGGGGGATGAACTAATGAAGTATTTGCTGATTTGGAAATATTTTGGACAGAACTGTTTTCACCAGTTCTTCAGAGGTGTCATTAGGAAGAATGAAGTCTGTTGGGATAGATAATGCTTTTAACAGATTTTCTCAAGGCCTGGGACTTGCCCATATCCAGCCCCGTGGACTTCAAAATTAAAAGAAAGACATTTTTGTGTCATGATATATATAAAAATACAGCTTAGGGGCTAGACCAATAGTGCAGCAGGTAGGGCATTTGCCTTGCAAGCAGCTGACCCAGGTTCAATCACCAGCATCTCATATTGTCCCCAGAGCCTGCCAGAACTGATCTCTGAGTACAGAGCCAGGAGTAACCCTGAGCACTGCCAGAGGTTGCCCCCAGACAAACAAACAAAAAAATACAGCTTGGGGAGATTTCGGATATGACTCAGCAGTAGAGCACATGTCTTGCATGTGTGTGTGAGACCTGGGTTTAATCCCTGATACTGTAAAATAATGATGATGATGCAGCTAAAGAGAAGGCCTCATTCCTGAGCAGGAGATGAAAAAGGATATGATTAGTGAGAGTTAGGTTGTCTGGACTATGGCCTAAGATAAGCTCCTAACTAAAGTATAAACTTATCACGTCAAATACTTAGGCCACAGTTTCTCTCTTTGGTGGGTCTCCTCAGCACTAAATTTCAATGTTTTAAAGAATGTAAGTATATATAAATGAATTAGCAAATTATTCATAGCTATAATATCTCCCTATTTCTTGTATGTTGAAATTGTGATCCTGCATTAATACATATTAATCAATTTCTAGACAAATTTTTATATGAACTATATATTAATTCTATTTTAGACATTTATTACAATGAAAACTGGTCACTCAAAAGACATGTAAAGGTTTTCATCTATGGCATTAAATTCAAATAATAATTTTTTTTTCTTTTTGGGTCACACCTGGCAATGCACGTGGGTTATTCCTGGCTCATGCACTCAGGAATTACTCCTGGCGGTGCTCGGGGGGACCATATGGGATGCTGGGAATCAAACCCGGGGCAGCCATGTGCAAGGCAAATGCCCTATCTGCTGTGCTATCACTCCAGCCCCTCAACTAATAATTTTAACTCCCTAGCCCCAATATTTAATTCTTTATCCATTTTTGCGAGGGAAATGAGGAGTCAGGAAGGAATGAGTAATACTTGAATGACCTGGGAACAATTCCTGGTGATACTTAGCTATTTGGGCTGACAGCTCAGTGTTTACATCCAGTTGCCCTGGGACCTTCTAGGGCCCTATCCAGCAGTTCTTGGGAACTTCCAGAAACTACACCCAATGATACTAGAGAAACCATCAGAACTAGAGATTGAATTTGGAACCTTGTGCATGCAAGGCTCATATTTCTGACCCCTGAGTTATCTTTCCTGCCCTACGCAGTTGTTCGTAAGCATTCTGACACAAATGTGTGTCCAAAGGAAGCTGGAAACCAGACTGCTACAATGAAGACTTCTCCACAAAAATGACAGACCCATAGAAAAACATAATATTAGCAGCAGTTTGGCATTTATCCAGGATCTGACCTGAACATGCATTATGAAGTGAGTTTTTTAATTTTTTTAAATTTAATCACCATGAGATATACAGTTACAAAGTTGTTCATGATTGAGTTTCAGTCATGCAATGTTTCAATGTCCATCCCTTCACCAGTATGCATTTTTTTGCCACCAATATTCTGTTTCCCTCCCAGCTAACCTCCCTCCCATCCTGTTCTGCAGCCTGCCTCTATCTCTATGGCAGACACTTTTCTTCTCTCTCTCTGTCTCTCTCTCTCTCTCTCTCTCTCTCTCTCTCTTCCTTTTAGGCACTGTGGTTTGCAATACTGCTACTGAAAGGGTATCATGTATATCACTTTACCTAGTTTCAGTGCTCAGTTTTTGTCCAGAGTGATCATTTCCAACTATCATTGTCATAGTGATCACTTCTCTGTCCTAACTGCACTCTACCTGCCCCTTTGTAGCAAGCTTCTTACCATGAACCAGTGAGGTTTCTTGTTGAGCATTTGTGTTGAGCATTTGAACTGAAGACAGTGAATCTAGAGTGGGTATCACATACAGTGCATTCTCCAAGAAATATGGTGCCAGGGCTGGAGTGATACCACAGTGGATAAGCCATTGCCTTGCAAGCAGCCAACCCAGTAATTACATAGAGAATATACAGTACCAAGGTTCAGTTCCCAGCATCCCATATGGTTCCCTGAGCACCACCAGGAGTAATTCCTGAGTGCATGAGCCAGGAGTAACCACTGTGCATTGTTGGATGTGACACAAAAAGGGAAAAAAAATATGGTGTCAACCAGGTTTGCTTCACCCAACTGCAATCATGGCTGGCATGAAAACCCTCTGTCTTCTACTAGGAACAATGACAATGTGAAGAGGAAGTTGCCACCAAAAGTCTGACAAGAAAGAGGCTGGGTTCCTGGCAACCTCTCAGGGAACCCTTGCAGGATGGATCATATGTTGGGTCTCATGTTCTGAAAGGAGGATATAGGAAAGATTGAAATACCCAGCAAAAGGGTGTTCATGACCCATTTTCCTGGGAACTTGTCTTTCCTTCTCTGAGCTTATCATCAGGATTCCTGGTCCTGTGTGTTACAAAAGCCTAAGTGTTTTCACTTGAGGGCTACCACTGAGGAAGTAATTGCCAAAGAGAGCATAACAGAAAAAGATACTGTGCAGGTATAAACTTTGTCAATGGGAATTTAAAACCTTGGGATGCTTCCAACTTAAATATTTGTATTATTAACCTGATAGTGTGCATAGAAGTGTGTAAGATATTTTCTCTATTCTCATTTTATAAGTATAAAGGAACCCTAATTGCTGAGAGACTGGTAGAGAAATAACTGGTAGAGAAACCTAATACGGAGCACCTCTCACTCTCAATATTTCTGGTTTATAATGGTCCTCAGGAATCAAATGGACAAAGAATTTGAACTGAGAACTATTGCAAACCGGAAAAGAAATCTGGAGTAGAGATGGATCAAATACTAAATTGATAGAGCCCTACAGTCCCTGGGAGAAAATTTATCCTTCAAAGAAGAAAAACTTTTTGGCACAGCAAAATGGGCTTAGCAGGAGGACTTAAGGATCAAAAGGAATAATGACTCTTGGTTCAGCACAGAGGCTGTTATTGCAAGCCACCCTGGCCTAATTATCTTGCTGTTACATCCTAGCCCTAGAGAAAAGAATAAATAAAACTGGAAAAGCAGTGTCCCCAAACTCTGAACACAACAGAGCCCAGGCAACTTCCCTCTAGCATGGGGTCTCTCCACAGAAGGATAGATCGAGAAGGAAAACACCACTTCCCTTCTTTATTGTGCTTGCTAGGTGACTCAGAATGTACTCAGAAAGGCCGTGCTTCTAGGGCAGAGCATGTAGGGTCCCAGGTCTGGTTGTCTGAAAGGGCAGAGTGGGCAGGGTGGGGAGCAGAATGCACTCAGAGGTGCTGTCACAGTCATCATGGGCCCAGATGGAGTCTCAAACACATTCCAGGTTTTGTGGGGAAGAGATGCTGATGGAATCCTCCAAATCAGGAAAACACCACATTCAGGATTGAACTCTTCACTGATCCCTATAGACCAGAAATGGGCTGGTCACATTTTGGAAATACGTTCTTGGTGGATATAGCACATTCTTACGTTATACTCCAGTATTCTCAGTCTCACTCTTATTCCAACTGCAGCAGTTCCTACCTTTGCGTGGGCTCCTGTGGTCTTCACACAGATGCCACCTGTCCTCTCTAGTCTCATAACTGCAGGTCCTTTCCCTTCTTCCTGTGACTTCCCCACTGACTTCCCCTCTAGGTGTTCAGACATGAGTAATTACATAGAGAATCAAGTGTCAATAATCCCATGGTATAAACTTTGACTAGTAGGAAAGAATAGTTTGTGAATAAATTCTTTTTCTCCTGTCCCAGTACAACACACAGTCATGGAGATGAATTGGGGTGGAGAGATAGTATAGCAAGTAGAGTTTCTTTCTGACTCTGTGATTGAAGAATCACCCCAGGCAGAACTTGGGAGACCATATACAGTACCAAGGATAAAACCAGGGCCAACTATAAAATACTTTACCACCACCCCCATACTCCCCATACTCTCTCCATCCTCAGCAATTCTACTCTTAATATCGGCTTGTTTTCCCTTTGTAGCACCACCATCTAAGATCTTTTAGAATGTCCATTATACAGAAATAGTATCCTTTACAAGCATTGTAAGACCAAGAGGCTCATTTTACAAAAATGGCAAAGGAGTTGTCACAATAGAAACATAAATATAGGATCCACCATGTACTCAACCATCCCTATGTAGCTAGTCTAATAAATTTGTGGAATTGATGAATAAAGGCTTAGCCAATTCAGCCCTTTGCCTTTACAAACTAGAATCCATGTGGTCAGAAAGATAGTACAATAGGTGGGGCATTTGCCTTGCGTGCTGCTTACCCAACATCGCCTTTGTTCTCCCAAGCACCACCAAAAGTGATCCTTGAGCAGAGCCAGGTGTGCCCCAAAAACAAAAACAAAAAAATCAAGAACTGGATCACATTCCTCTGTGCATGAAATACATATGTTGAGCTCATAACCTATATACAGATGGGGTATGTCCCCCAAAGCTAGATTACTTAAGTCTGAGAAGTAGGTATTGTTTCTTTAATCATCACTCACAGCAACCTTCTTATGGATGTTTTATTTTTTATTCCCACTAGCAGAATTTTCCAGATTTAGATGCCTGGTTTTCAGAGATCATAATAAGTTTTCCTTTAAACTTGAAATGCAAGTACCAGTCGGTCTGGATTCCTCAAATTGGTGTGTCAACAAGCAAAGAAAGAGTTATACTGAAAACCAAGAGAAACTATATTTTCTTTGTGCAGGAAAGAATATGGCTAAAATTCATAGGATATACATTTGATGCATCTATATAAGATGGGTAGTTACAGCAATCATACTCCATAGACAGAGCAAGAAAAATCTGCAGAACATTTGGGATGTAGATCATTATTATTCTGTGAAGCTAGAAATAAAAACCAGTGACAAAGTGTTGGGCAAGGTGATAGGAATCTAAACTGGAGAAGCTAGATCAATAGAACAGTAGGTAAGTTGCTTGCTTTGCATGAAACCAATCCAAATTCAATCCCTACATACCATATGATCTCCAAGCCTGCCAGAAGTTATTCCTGAGCACAGAGCCAGGAGTAAACTTTGAGCACCACCAGGTATACACCCTCCAAAATAATACAACCAAAAAATAAAATCTAAAATGGAAGATGGAAGAACATCAAGAATGACCTTAGAAACAATTTCAACTATGGGACTGTCTTTCTTCACTACCAATTTTCCCTGGACCATTTTGGAAATTTCAGCTGCCACCATCTTTAGAGAAACTGTATTAGCCTATGATGTCACCTTCAGGGGGGAAGGTGAAGGCACCTAGTTCTGGGAACAGAGGCCCCAGAGTATTCTAAGTGCACCAGATGACAGAAGACACAAGTAGGCCCCAGTAAAGATGGACTATAATTGGATCTTTCTACATAGAAATTCACTGCAGACCCTCACATATACTCATACTGGTTATGCAAGAGAATAAATAAACCCTGTGGAATGAATCTTGGCAAGTGGTATATAAAAACAGGATGTACTCTTTTCTCCCAAACAGGGAAATTCATAAAACCTTGTTTACATACTACATAGAAGATAAAAATTATTTGTGTTCAGTACTGACCAGTTCTATATGTTTCTATCTGCTTTTCTATCTCCTGGTTCTTCATGTAATTTCTGCAATAATATAGTAGTACATGAATCCTTGCCTCAGGTTCTGCCTTCTAAAGAAACGAGACTAAAAAGGAAGATCCTGGGACCAAAGAAATAGTACGTGGGAAGGGCATTTGCTTTGTACATAACAGAGCTGAGTTCAATACCAAGCACCCCCATCTTGTCATTCAAGCTCCGCCAGGAGTAATCCTAAGCTCAGAGTCAGGAGCAAGACCTGAGTACCATCAGGTGTGACACAGCAATTGTAAAATAGGGGCTGGAGCAATAGCACAGCAAGTAGGGCATTTGCCTTGCACGTGGCAGACCCAGGTTTGATTCCCAGCATCCCATATGGTTCCCCAAGCACCACCAGGAGTAATTCTTGAGTTCAGAGCCAGGAGTAACCCCTGTGCATCGCCAGGTATGACCCAAAAAGAAAAAAAAAGAAAAAGAAATTTAAAAGGAAGGACAATAGAAGAATATTGTCCACACCTCAATATTTATCTGAAAATATTCCCCTTAGTCATTTTTCCTACTATAATCAAAGTTTATTGATTACCATTGGTTTACAATACTATATGATTTAGGGAGTACAGTTGTACAACAGAGTTTAAACCTAACCACAGATGAACAACCCATGACACTGAGATAAAGTTTTGGTTTGAGCCATTGGTATCAAGAAGCAAGCGCTTATAGAAGTTAGTGTATAAGATTTTTTTAATTGCTGCGGGCCACCTCCATTGAAATTTCAGTCAAGAGCATCAACGACTAATATCAAGAAATGGGCCCACCCTATCTAGAAGGTGAGTTAATCTATGATGCTTGTACAGACATTCTTTTAGCATTTAGCACACAGAACCTTCCTTGTTTATGCTTATGCTTATCCTATCTCCCTTATCCCAACCATTTTAGCTCCATATTATTTGGAAGTGGTCACTTAGGTTTGCAGCTCATTGTTAATGACTAACAGAGTTTAATTTGGAAGTGTTCCAAGAAAGCCTGGAGGTTTTTAATAGAATAACCTCTTAACTCAAAAGACCATGTTCTAATTATGGAATTTCTGATACCGGTAGTTGGCTGATAGAAATAGATTTGAAAATTCTCTTTAAAACATTACATATCCATTTTTCTTCATTTATGTCTAGAACTTGGTTCAAGCTATTTTCTTTCTGTATCTTTGCAGATTTTTTACATTAGTGTATGCTTGCTATATTTGCATATCTATATATTCATGCCTCCAATTAGTGAATAATCCATTTTATTATTTGATGCATTTAAAAAATAAATTGTCAGTAATCTTCCTCCTAAAAAAATCCCTGACTGACTTTCTTATTAAATAGTCTGCATGTAAGATAATTCAAATAAAAATTCCATGGCTGCTATTTAAAAAACTCATTAGTGGCCACAGAGATAGCTCAGTAGTGGGATACATGGCTTCCACATGTGAGGCTTTGAGCCCCAGCATAATGTAAAGGTTTTTTTTTTTCAATTAATTCAATACAGTTAGAATCAAAGCAAAGTAAAAATAACAATGAAATTTCATTCTTCCTCCCTTAGCCTCTTTAACAAGGAGATTATTATAGCTTATGTATGTTTGTTTCCTGGAAATTAAAGTTATTGGCTTGCCATTTTCATAGTAAAAATGAATCATCTGGTTATTGGAGCTGGAGAGATGTGTGTAGCTGGCCTGGGCTCAATCCTCAGTATCCAATAAGGTCCCCTGAGCACCACCAAAGTTGATCCTGAGTACATAGCCAGGAGTAAGCCATGAGTACCACTGGGTGTGTGTAGCCCAAAACCAAAAATACAAAAACAAATCATATTAGTGCTTTCCTAATCCTATGTTATAGTAAAATCAACTCTCAACTTTATTTTAAATATGATCAAAGCTTTACCATCTTTGTGTTTATAGGTTAAATTATAAATAATTCCTTGAACTAAGGACAAAACATGAATCAAACCAACCTACTTGTGTAATAGCATTACCTGAAAGAAAACAAAGGAAGTGACTCCAACCCAGTCCTAGACATAAAGGAAAAATAAATATTGTATATATAATTTTTTAAATTTTTATTAGTGAAACACCATGAGGTACAGTTGTAGATTTACAATTTTTTGTGCTTGGGTTTCGATTATACAAT
>JAOXYA010085058.1:0-11233 GCA_028565675.1 Sorex palustris
GAAGGAAGGAAGGGAGGGAGGGAGGGAGGGAGATAGAAAGAGAAAGAAAGAAACAAAGAAACAAAGAAAGATGGAAGGAAGGTGAGAAAGAGAGAGAGAGACAGACATGAGAGCCTAGTGTTGAGTCTCAGAAAATTGGGAACCTAAGACATTTCTATGATGACATATAAACAAATCCCAATGGCTCTGAGTGTCTGTAGATGTGCTCAAAAAATATTAACATTAGTTTCTTCATGGAGGCAGCAGTGGTTGGAACAGATGCAGAAGAAAAGAGAATTAGCTTCGTATTTTATATATGAGTCTATACCTTATTATTTCATTTGTTATTAGAAACATGGGTTGTTGTAATATTTAAAAAATCAATAAAGAAATTTTGAAAAGCAAGCCCTAAGTGTTTGGTTTGTTTTGGTAGGCCATATGTGGCCATGCTCAGGGGTTATCCTCCTGATGTTCTGGAGACAGGAAGTAACACAGAGGCCCTCAACCCATTGAACTGTCTCTCTGGCTCCTAACATGAAGTTTCTCTCTCCAGAGTATGCCGTATCCTGCCTAGAGCGCTTGCCTTGTGTGGAATACAGTAAAAGCATACTTGGATAGCATGTACAGGCATTAATGTATTATGAATACATGTGTGTATGTATTATGTGTGTATTTGGCACCATATGGTGCTTAGGAGGCCTGTCCAGGGATTCTTAGCCAACCGGTCCATGGTTTAACTCATAGGCCTGAAGGTGTAAGGTCAGCTACATGCAAGGCAAGTGTATCCCTGTATTATCTCTATAACCCTCTCTGGTGTTATGGATTTAAAATGGATTTAATGCGACCGAGAGATAAATAAGTGGGCTGGAGCTCATATTTTTGCATTCAGGAGATGCTGGACTGGTCTTGAACACCACCAGGAGTGACTCCTGAGCGTTGCCAGGTGTGGCCACCAAACAGACTGCCCCCCCCCCCAAATTAGATGAATTTGGATTTGGCAGGAATAGTGGCAACCTATAGAAAAGAGAGCATCCAGAAACCAAGCAGGAAAAGGCAGACTGATTCAGCACAGTTGGAAGATGAGGCAAAAATGCAATTCCATTCAGTTCTGACACCACATTGCACCATCCACGGTTACCTTCTCCAGTGCTTCTCTGAGGCTCATGTGCAGACCATGAGCTTAAGCAAATTGTAAGGCAGAACTATTTTAGCATGTCCTATTTCCTTGTTTTCCTCTTTCTCGGACTCTCATTGCGTATGTCCCAGAGTGTGGGGTGAGATCTTGTCGCCTCATAATTTCAGCGAAATGGCTGGAGAGATAGTACAGGGGTTCAGATACTTGGTTTGTATGTGGGAGCCCCTGAGTACTGACAAGTGTGGCTCCCAAAAGAAAATAGAAAAAGTTCAGCTAAAACCTCAAAGATGTGGGCTAGAAGGAATGGGTGCTCCCTCTTTGGGAGAGATACAAACCAATTTCTACAGAACTTAATAAAAAAAGTAACCAAATGATGCTTCCATAGTCAATACTTCCCCTCACCCCCAATCTTTTATAAGAAAAAAGGATATGCTACAAAATGCTTGGTGGTAAGAGAATTCATCAGAACAGGAAGTTTTAGAATATGCTTCCCCTCTTATCTCCAGACCAAAAGAAGGGGATCAAACAATCCCCTTGGGAGACTGGTGCTGTCAACATGAGGAGATATTATGGTCTCATTTTTACCTTTCATCCAATTCTAGAGGAAGGGGGTGAAATGTTTCCTCCATGCCAAGGGGACACCATGGAAAGAACCATCTAAGAGAACTATCAGCTGGCTTCTCAGAACCCAGCAGAAAGCAGGTAGAGAGGAGATCGAATTTGGACCTGAGAAAGGTGGGCGAGAGTGCTGTGTCAGAACACCCCGTGGGATCTTGAAGCTCTCACTAACGCTCTCTGATCCATCCAGCCAAGGAAGCCTGCTAGGCCCACCAAACGCCCACAGATATGAGAACACGCCTCTGCTCTTTCCTTGATCCATCTCCACCACTGTCTCTGTCCCCAAGAAAAGCAGAGAGCAAGGGTCATCCACTGTAGGATCCCAAACCTTAGGCTAGCCTGAGCTGAGGACCAGAAAGGAATTCTAATTTTGGTGACAGCTCAAAATGTATATTTAGGTTTAGTAGGAGACCTTAATGTTCCCTACAAACAAAGAAAAGCAAAGTAGAGAGGAAAAGAGAAATCTGGGGGACTAGAGAGAGGTCTAGTGCAGGGGTGAAAGCACTTGCCTTGCATGAGTAGCAGACTCTGATTCAATCCCTGGTACCACATGTGGTCCCCTGAGCACCGTCAGGACCGAGCCTGTGCACAGAACCAGGAGTGAGCCCAGAGCACTGCCAGGTCTGGCCCTCTACCTGCCACACCCCAGGAAAAAAAAAGCAAAAAAAAGAAGAAGAAATTCTATTCTAGAGAATCATACCTGGGGCTGGAGCAATAGCACAGCGGGTAGAGCATTTGCCTTGCATGCGGCCGACCGGGGTTCGATTCCCATCATCCCATAAATTCCTCCCCTGAGCACCACCAGGAGTAATGAGTGATTCCTGAGTGACTGAACCAGGAGTAACCCCTGTGCATCACCAGGTATGACCCAAAAAGAAAAAAAAAAAAGAATCATACCTTTCTCTGAGTTCTGTATTGCTCACTGGTCATAAAATAAACTGTTTTGCCCCACAGAACCCTTAAATCACATAATTCCATTTTCATTTGCAAATACTGGCCCTGGTACTCCTGGCCTTGCCTCTCCAAGTTATTCTTCACCTTCCTATCCATGCCCTACAAGCTCCCAAGGGTAGAGCTTAAGTCACTGTTTTTCATTTGGTTTTTGTCTGACATATCCCCAGACTTAGCTCTGAGTTGGTTCTAGGTCAAAGTTGATGTTGGTGCCCATATCCCTGATGATTCAGCACTTCCATGCCCACCTTCCTTGGTGGGATCCCTTCCCACTCTCCTCAGATCTCTCTCAAGTACCTGTTGGCTTCAGGTTATCTTCCGGATCATCTAATTCTGAAATATCTCAACATAAGGCAGAAAACACAGAAAAGACATTTTACAACCACTTCCAAAGGGCTCAGGGGACTAGTATTGCCAAGGGAGGAATTTCCCAACTCAATGCATCAAACATTTCAACAGAGAGGGAGGACCAGGAAATAGGACAGAAGGTCGTAGGTCATACATGGAGGCAGAGCTGCTCTGAGCAGCTCAGCACGCTGGGAGTCAAAGCCACAAACAAGCTTCCTGTTTAAAAAGGCTTGTGCCACACTGTTTTGAAAAAGGGAAAAACAACTCATTTTCCTCTGCATATTCAGTGGGCATGTGAGCAGAAGCAAATGAGATGGTTTGGGCTGTGTTGCTCTGTAAATGTGATTATACCTCATTAGCCCTTTGCAAGATCGTTTCTGAGGGAGAGAGAAATAATGGATTTGAACGGATGGCTGGCTGCACAAAAGGCTTTCTCTTTTATACTCTCGTCAATTAAAAACATTGAAATTTCAGTACTTTGGGTATCAAGGAGATGAACCAGGAAATGATTGTGACTTGATTTCAGAGATTTAACCTCTAAGGAAATTCTCAAGCCCATGGCTCCTCATTCTCTCCAGGTTGAAATTGTGACTGATCTTTTGTTTGTGAATTTTTGTCTATTAGTATCAATGAGAAATCTCCTGTGCCCTATCACAACACAAGGCAAGGTGGGCACAGGACCAACCCGAGAAGCAAATAGCCCCAGTTTAGCTTGCAACACCTAATGTGCAGAGAGAAACCTGATGTGATTGTTCAGTGCATTTTCCCGTGTCAATTCTCTTACTGAATCAGGAAAACAAGCTGAGAAGCTGAAGTATTTTAGATTTTCTCCCTTTGTCTGAATTTGAATTCTCTTAGCCCACCAACATATCAGGAATCCCATTGTTTTCTACTTGGTTGTTTAAAACTAGTTTTGAGGGGCTGGAGTAATAGGCACTTACCGAGCACTTGGCTGGCCCAGTGCAGTCCCCAGCACCTCATGTAGTCCCCTGAACACTGCCAGATATGATCCCTGAGCACTGAGACAGGAATGAGTCCTGAGCATCAATGGGTGTGAACCAAATTCAAAAAGAATTAAAAAAAAAACACTTATCTTGGAGTATGTGGAACTCAATGCCTTCTGTCCTCAGGTCCTGACCCTGACTCAGCTTGGACGTTAAAAGACAAAAGCAGGGATTAAAAATGAGCAGAAAGAGGGGCAGGGTAACAATAATACTATGGAGAGGGCATTTGCCTTGCATGCAGCTCATCTGAGTTAAATCTCTGGCATCTTATCTAGTCCCACAAGGACCATCAGGAGTGGTTTCTGAGTGCAGAGCCAGAAGGAACTCCTCAGCATCTCTGGGTGTGACCAAAAAAAAAAAAACAGTACATGGGGTAAGCCTTTTGCTGCATGCCACCAACATTGGTTCCATCCCTGGCACTGATTCCATCCCTGGCACATGTGTTCTGCAGAGTACTGCTGGAGGTCACTACTGAGCATCACATGTGTGTCTCCCTTCCCCCATATAAATGTGAGCAGATCTGGCTGAGCAGATAAATGGCAACATAGCACTGACACATATCAAATCATTGGGAAGAGTTTTTTTTTTGGGGGGGGGTCACACCTGGCAATGCACAGGGGTTACTTCTGGCTCTGCACTCAGTAATTACTCTTGGCAGTGCTTGGAGGACCATAGAGGCTGCTGGGAATCAAACCCCGGGTCAGCCGTGTTCCAGCTAAACACCCTACCCACTGTACCATCCCTCCAGCCCCAGAATTTGCTTTTATTGGTTGCACATTCCTGGTTCACCTCTGAATTTCATCTTGGCTGTCATTTGTCTTTGTAGTCTGTTAAGTATGCAGACAACTCCAGGCCAAGGCAATTTTTAGAGACTATTCAAAGATAGCAACCCCTTCTCAAAAGCTTCTCAGGGCTTTCCTGCCTCAGGAGAAGCCCACCTTCTCTCTTCAAAGTATCTCTCTTGCTCTCTCCTGCCATATTTCCCTAAATAAAATTATTTTTCTTTGATATGTCTCCTCTTGTAATTCTTTTCTGAGAATACACAACGAACCAGAAACCTTAGGTCTTATTTTCATTTCCTTAGGAAGAACAACCCCTCACCCCAGCCTGAGAGAGGGTAGGGTTCTCCGAGAATCCAAGTGGTGGGGACTCATTCCTGAGCTGTGTAGATCAAGTGGAACTCAGGTGCAGCTTGCTGATCATCTAGTGGATGTAGTGGTTTAGGAGCATCCATGCCATGGAAAGGCTTGTGGCAGACTTTACACATCCTGGTCTGCCTCAGAGTCTAACCCCAGGACACTGCAGGGGTCAGGCAGTAGCTCTCTTTCCTTGAGACTATTATCTCCTTGCTTCCTATTTTCCCCACTGACATCATTTTGGGTACCCCAGGAGACATACATCTTTTGGGGACCCACCCAAGTCACCCAAAACACTAAGAAAGTAAGACCAGTACATCCAAACCATGATTTTATAATATCACGGTTCCACTGAAGGTTGAGGGAGTTTTATATGTAACCTGCCTCTCTTGGACATAAACCTCTGAACCAAGCATCAAAGCTTCTACAACCAAAGGGAAAGTAGTGTTCTCATGGTTATACATACAAAAATGCACCATACAAAGATGCTCCTCTACATCTTGCATATCTTCTGTATATCTTCTACATCTTACCTGTCCTAGACAACCATAAGAGAAGTACATAATGAAACTGCTCAAATTGTCTGCATCAGTAAGAGATAAAGGCTAAGGGGAAGGGGCTGGAGAAATAGTGCAGTGTGTAGGGCATTTGTTTTGCATGCAGCCAACCCAGGTTCAATCCCCAGCACCCCGTCTGATCCCTAGAGCACCACCAGGAATGATCTGTGAATACAGAGCCAGAATAAGCCCCGAGAATTGCTAAGTGTGACCCCAAAACAAAATAAAACAAATGAACAAAACCCTCCCAAAGATCTAAGAGCTGTAACTGTGTAACACTGAAAGGCAGAGATCCTCTGATTCAAGCATCACAGATAGAAGTAGAAAGCTAAGTAAAAGCCAGCAGAGACACGTGGCTGTATAATTGCACCACCTCTTAGACAAAAATATATATGTGCATGTATATATATTTAACACAATAAATAGAAAAATTAAATTTCACACAAGTATGACAATTATACCAACAACAAACTTCCCAACAGCAGTAATGAAAGCCACATTGCAATAGGACAGTATATTCATACTGATAAGTACAAAAACAAACAAACACACCAAGAGACAAAAACGTCCCAGACTCCAGAAAAGTGAAGTAAAATTATACATTCAAGTAATTTTTTCCAAACAAAAAAATGGAGAGAATTTATCAGTTCAAGAATTTCATAGGAAAAATCTATTAAGATTTTTTTTTAATTTTTATTAGTGAAACACCATGAGGTACAGTTGTAGACTTACAAATTTTTGTGTTTGTGTTTCAATTATACAATGATCAAGTACCCATCCCTCCATCAGTGCCCATTTTCCACCATCACTGATCCCAGTATCCCTCCCACCTCCCATCCCCCTCATCCCACCCTGCTTCTGTGGCAGGGCATTTTCTTTTGTTCTCTCTCTCTTTTGGGGTACTAAGAACATTTATGTTTTAGCTTATACTTAGTCAGCCAACATGGCCAACCCGAGTTCAATTCCTCCGCCCCTCTCAGAGAGCCCGGCAAGCTCCCGAGAGTATCTCGCCCGCACGGCAGAGCCTGGCAAACTACCCGTGATATATTCGATATGCCAAACACAGTAACAACAAAAGTCTCCAATGGAGACGTTACTGGGCCCACGCAAGCAAATCGATGAACAACGGGAGGACAGTGACGGTGACAGTGACTTATACTTAGTATAGACAGGGATAATTTTCCCTTTAGAATTCATAACCACAAATTTTCCTTCACATAAGAATATGGATATTCAAAATTACAGTAGCTGCACTATCTTGAGAAATCTCAAGAAAAGAAAAAGATCCTAAGTGGCAGGGGTGTAGCTCAGCAGCAGAGCCTGTGTGAGGTCTACTGTCGATTCCTGGCACCTCAAAATAAGGGGCAAGAATAGACTGGTCCGGGGCTGGAGAGAGAGCACTGTGGGTAGGGCGTTTGCCTTGCACGTGGCCGACCCAGGTTGGATTCCCAGCATCCCATTTGGTCCCCTGAGCACCACCAGGAGTAACCCCAGAGTAACTCCTGAGTGCAGAGCCAGGAGTAACCCCTGTGCATCACCAGGTGTGACCCAAAAAGAAAAAAAAAAAGGAATAGAGTGGTCCCAGAATGCTAGTGCAAACTCAAACTCCACAAACGTACCCTGAATCAAAATGTGAAAGGATTTCTGTGGCCAGGATTACAAAACAAATCTGAGTTCCTGGGGGGCTACAGAGAGAGAACAGAGGACAGGGTGTTTGCCTTGCACACAGCTGACCCAGGTTAGATTCCCCCAGCACCCATGGTCCCCTGAGCACTGCCAGGAGTGAGTCCTGAGCACAGAGCCAGGAGTAAGCTCTGAGCATAGGCAAGTGTGGCCCAAAATCCAAAAACAGATAAACATTAATACCCAAATGTAATCAGGATACAGCTGATACATATACAGCTGATTAAAAAGCTACTATGAGTGAATGATGGAAACCACAGTCAAGAAAGATGAAGCCTGAGGAAGTCAGGGGGAAAAGTTAGGGAAGGGACAATCGCAGAGGGAAAAAGAGAAACTTCTGAGCATTGCCAGGGATGACCCCAAAACCAATTAAAATAAACTAAATTTAAAACAAAATAAAATTTTAGGGGGCTGGAGAGATAGCACAGCAGGTAGGGTATTTGCCTTGCACACGGCCGACCCCGGTTCGATTCCCAGCATCCCATATGGTTGCCCGAGCACCGCCAGGGGTAATTCCTGCGTGCATGAGCCAGGAGTAACCCCTGTGCATCGCCGGGTGTGACCCAAAAAGCAAAAATAAAACAAAATAAAATTTTAAAAAAGAAAGATGAAGCCTGGCAACTACAGATACTGAAGTCACTGGCTATAGAATAGAAAATAAATTCATGGGGCCAGAGATATAGTACAGAGGTTAAGGCACTTACGCTGCACACAGATGGCCTGGCTCCATCTCCAACAGTGCACATGGTCTCCCCAAGCATTTGTTATTCCTGAGCACAGAGTAAGCACTGAACACAGCCAAGTGTGTCCCTCAACCTCTTTCCTCAAATAAGGCAATTGAAATTATTTAAGACAGGGGGGCTGAAGAGATTATACAGCAGGTATGGCATTTGCCTTGCACAAGGCCAACCCAAATTTGATCCTATATAGTCCCCCAACACCAAGTGAAGTAATTCCTGTGTGCAGATCCAGGAGTAATCCCTAAGTATCACTGAGTGTGGCCCAAAAACAATAAATAAATAAACAAATAAATAAATACAGGGGCAAAAAAAATGTGTTTCATTTATTTATTCATTTAAAGGAAAACATTTGGAAAGGAAAGTCAATGTTAGGATTAAATTATACCTTAGACACAGTGAGGGGAGAATTAGTAAATTGGAAGGTGGTCTAAACAAATTATTCAGAAACAAGAATATATAAAAAAAGATTAAGAGATACAGAAATAACTGTAAGGTCTTCTTATGCTTAATGAGAATTACAACAAAGAGGGAAAAAAATGATGACATAATAGCTAAGAATTTTCCAGAACTGATTAAAGACAGAATCTTCAGATTCCAGAGCAAACCAGAGCAAATCTCAACCAGAATGAATAAATCACGATTAAATCTTAAAATACATCTAAGCAAAACTGCAGAACACCAAAGATAAAGCAATCAAAAAAAGAAAAGAAAAGAAAAGAAAAGGAAAGGAAAGAAAAGAAAAAGGACAACCCCGACAGAGAAATAACTGTGGTGTACTCTCTCTCTACCCTCCCTCCCTCCCTACGTCCATCTCTCTCTGTCTGTCTGTCTGTCTGTCTCTCTCTCTCTCTCTCTCTCTCTCTCTCATTCTCTCTCTCTCTCTCTCCCCCCCCCCACCACTAGCAGCATCATCCTTAGATAAAGTAACTTGTATCTTTTATTTGCATACAAAAAAATAGGGCTGGAGTAATAGCTCAGCGGTAGGGTGTTTGCCTTGCTACCCGTGACTATTCAATATGCCAAACACAGTAACAAGTCTCTGAATGAAGATGTTACTGGGCCCGATGAACAAAGGGAGGACAGTGCTACAAAAAAAAAAAATAACACAGGGCTGGAGAGATAGTACTTGCCTTGCATCCAGCTGACCAGATTCAAATCCCTAGAAGCACATATGACCTCCTAAGTACAGAACCAGGAATACCTTTCAGCACCACCACGTTGGTCCAAACTCCCAATTTTTCAAAGAAGGAACAGGACAAAAAAATAAATGGTCATTAGAAGGACAGTATCTGCTTTTTTTTATTTTAAACAAATGCCCTTTTCTTGTCAATAAATAAGAACAAAAAACATACAAAGAATTATAAAGATGATTTTAAAACTAGTATATTCATTTTTCAAATATCAAAATGACAACAGAATTCAAATGTAACGTTCTATTATATCAAAAATGATGTCATCTGTGGCTGGAAAGATAGTATAATGGATAGAGCACTAGCCTTGCATATAGCTGACCTGGATTTGGTCCCTGGTACCACATATGATGGGCTGGAGCAATAGCACAGCAGGTAGGGTGTTTGCCTTGCACACTCAGGACTCGAGTTCGATTCCTCCGCCCCTTTTGGAGAGCCCGGGAAGCTACCGAGAGTATCTCGCATAGCAAAGCCTGGCAAGCTACCTGTAACGTATTCGATATGCCAAAAAACAGTAACAACAAGTCTCACAATTTGTTGTGAGACGTTACTGGTGCCCGCTCGAGCAAATTGATGAACAAGGGGAGGACAGTGACAGTGACCACACATGATTCCCTCCCTGCATATCATCGTAAGTGATCCCTGAGCATAGAGCCAGGACTAAGCCCTGAGCACCACTGGATATGGCCCCAAAAATTAAATTTAAAAAAATGTTGTCACTTGCAACCACTGCAAGAAGTCAAGCTGGACAGAGAAAAAGCGCAACAGGCTAGAGCACATGCTTTGCTTGGCAGAATGGTGCAATTCCCGTGGAGCCTCAGGAAGCTTCCCTTGAGTATGCAGTTGGGAACAGCCCCTGAGTAGCCAAATGTAGCCTAAAAATCAGGGGGAAAAATTTTAAGAGAAAAGAGTCACAGAAATGTTTTCTTCATTCACATCCACAATTGTATTACACTCTGGTTACTTGTATAAATAAATACATTCTGTGTCGCATTTATATTCACAATCTTAAATATCAACTTAAAGACTTGTTTAAACAGTGATAAAACTTGTTTCTGATGTGCAAATACACATACATAAACACATTTGCATGTGTGTACATATACATATGCATATAAATATATGTATACATATATAGAGAGACACACACACAAAACACATACATGTGCACCTGAGGTTAAAAGATACCATGCTGAAGCCAGAGAGACAGTGCAGGGGTTAAGGTACTTGCCTTGCATGTGGTTGATGTTAATTCGATCCCTTGTACTACATGTGGTCCCTTGTGTATCACCAAGAGTGATCCCTGAGCACAGAGCTAGGAATAAGCCCTGTGCACTGCCAGATGAAGCCTCCCTTCCAAATGAAAGTTTCATGTTGCCCATCATGTTTAACTATGTTGAAAAATGCAGCTAATGAACTTTACCTTATATATAAATCAATATTAGTATCACTTTATTGATCCAGAGTGTAAGAAATGGTTGTGAATCATTGCCAGCCAAATTGAAATGTTTTCTCATAAGAAAATACTAAACGGGGCTAGAGAGAGCGCTCAAGAGACTGGAGCATGTGCAGAGTTAGATAGTCCCATCCCATATGGTCCTCTGAGCCCATCAATCAGGAGTAACTGAGTGCAGAGCCAAGAATAATCGCAGAACACCGCCACGTATGGCGCCCAAACAAAAACAAACCCAAAAGTCCAAATAAGCTAATAGAACACAAACTATTTTAGGAAATACTATAATTTTTTTCTTTATAGCATTGGGTTCTCTGTTTCAATATGTGGGTCTCAAAAAATAGCTTCCAGGGGCTGGAGAGATAGCACAGTGGGTAGGGCTTTTGCCTTGCATGCGGCCGACTCGAGTTCGATTCCCAGCATCCCATATGGTCCCCCG